>JABAJU010000047.1:0-136492 GCA_018220975.1 Tephrocybe sp. 9980TJB
GAAGCCTGTAATACAAGAGAGGAAAGTTAGAAGTGATTGTGGAGGATGTAATATAAGGAAAGAGATTTTAAATGAGTGGTGAGTATATCTTTTAGATAAACTAGACAGATAATGAACAGAAAAGAGAAGGAGTGAAGATGTAAAAGATAGAGTGAATAAGGTTGGTTGTCCCCTGGCAGATTGTCCCCTGA
This sequence comes from Tephrocybe sp. 9980TJB, assembly GCA_018220975.1. Taxonomy (NCBI): domain Eukaryota; kingdom Fungi; phylum Basidiomycota; class Agaricomycetes; order Agaricales; family Lyophyllaceae; genus Tephrocybe; species Tephrocybe sp. 9980TJB. Next base: position 192 of record JABAJU010000047.1, read on the forward strand.
CAGATATGGGTTAGGCAGAGTTGACTGTAGCACTCAAATAAATTGTTTGCACTTTACAAGTACAAAATAATTGAGATTGTATGAAAATGAAATGGGTTGACAGATCTGACAATAGTTGAAATAAGATTGTAAGGCCTTGTAAGCAGACTCGAATGGTTCTATCAGTTGTCATAACCAGTGAGGTAAATCATGTGTTGATGAGGAAAAAATGCAGGGTTGACAACATTATAAGGTTTATCAATCTTAGGTGGATTGTATAATGTTATACCTCTGCGCCGACCTTATAAGGCATTTTCAGAATTCTTCCCAAGTTACTGATGCAACACTGACCTGTTGACGCGAGCCTTGAAATAAAGTTTAAACGAGGAAGTGGCTGTGCTCTAGGAACTTACCACTAAACCTCAACGTTCCTCAACGCTTAACACTGAGCGAAGCGTGCCACGTATTCGACAATCCTGCAATAAACCCACTTGATAATTTTGACACACCCTTCAACCACCATAAAATGGGTATGTAATTTCAACTCATTTATTAGCACAAATTTTCAAATGATAGGATACTTATATGTATATCAGTAGATTCCTTTGTAGATCGAAAAGTCAAGGAACGTTCGCAGCGGAGAGCAGAGCTAAGGTTCAAAGTATATCCAAGAACGGATTACTGCCCACGAATCCATAATCCGGTACTACAAGAGACGTCAGAATGTACTGACCGTCACGTGTCGAATTCCCCCAGAAGAAGTCTTTGCTTGTACTTCGGTCACGTCGCCAAAGATGCTGCAAGAACGTATTCAGACATGTATTTCATTCGCTGGATCAAGATTTCGTACATTTGCTCTCACTGGCGTGACGTAGCGCTCTCCACGCCAAGCCTGTGGTCCACGATAAAGGTCGAACGTTACCCAACCTGGACATTAGGGCTCCAGCGCTCAAAAAGTGTGCCTTTGTCGGTGCTAAACAAGGGAGTAGTATCCAAGAGGGCATATCACGTCTTGCGGCAAATTCTGGCTTCACATCTGCCTCGCATCCAGGATCTCATGGTGGGTTCCCTGGGCTCCTCATAATGGCCTGGGGATGGATCGCGCAAATCAATCAACATTAATGAGCTAAAGGACCTCTTCCAGTTGATGGGTCAACACGATTGCGTAAAAATGGAACGACTTGCAATGAACTCTTATGGCAAGGCGGTCGCTCAGCTCCAGCTTCCGGACAGGTCTAACACAGGATCAGCTTCCTTGAAGCATCTCATACTTGAGGGGCGTAGAATAAATTGGCTGCTTTCCCCTGCTTTTGACCGGAGCCTCAAAACCTTACACATGTCTTGTATACCAGCGCAATTCCAACCATCAATGGCGCAGGTTTTGCGCTTTCTCTCACATATTCCTCTTCTCGAAACACTCTCGATTATCGGCGTCGACACGATATTTCCCTCGCATGGCGCAGAAGAGGTGCACTTGAAGTACCTTAAACACGTTGAAGTCACATACAAAAGCATATCTAACATCACTTCCTTTTTTGAAAATCTGACATTCCCGAAGAAAAATATCACCACCGTCAATGTTGCATCATCCAGCACCCCTGTATTAGACGAACCGCTCACTACGGCTGTGCAAAATTGACTTGGAAGATGGATAATGTGACTGATGGTTTGGTTTTGGAACATGTATTGGGGAGCACGATTCAATGCTGGAAGTCCAGACAAACACGGTCAGCGGGTTGGCAGCCGCCATCGGAACCACCTGTAATTGAACTCGATTCCATGCTCCCCTCAGCCTCAGCCCTTGCTTCAGTGCTCATGCCCAAACTCGATTCCGCCGTTTTGCGATCCTTTTGCTTAGACCAAATTGTATACTTGGAGGTAAAGACTCCCCTGCAGCGATTGGTCCCTTTTAGACAAACTTCCGCACATTTAGGAGCTGAAGGTTTGTTCGAACGAACAGGCCGTGATTACAGCGCCATCTCAAACCAAGCAATCGAAAAGTAAAACTCACCCTGGTCTGCACCCAGATTTCCCGCTTTGACCAACCTTACAATCCATAACTGGTATCTGGGCAATACTTGGACCATTCCTCCGAAGAATAAGACAGTCGCAGAGAGACTGCTGGAGTGCGTCAAGCTACGGAATAGGGTGAAACTATCCCTCAAAAGGCTCGGGATCGAAAACTGTACAGGTGTCAATGATTACGACTGTCTTAACCTAGAAGCAATCGTCGACGAGGTTGATTGGGATGGGTCAGGAGATCCTAATGATGTAAGTGATGACGAGGATTATCTGGTTTCTTTGATTATGATATATTTATGGCGAAGTTTTCGATTTCTACTAGGATTGCATACATTTGGTGTTGAATATATAGATATGCTAGCCTTCTTGAAACAAGTTATCACTGGAGTAATTGCATTCGTCCTCGAGCTTCACAGCTTCAAGCAAGACATGTTATCAAAGGGCCACATCCTTGTTTCGATTCTCTCAGATCCGAACCAGTTATTCACGAGTGACAGATTCTTTAAGATTCTGCCTCTCGCCCAGCACCCAGTCAGTGGTGGCTCGACCTCTTTCCCCCAATCCCTTCCCTCGACAAGCACAATATGAGATGATAGAAAGCCGGGAAGGTTCCTGAGCCCGCCAGTTAAGCACAAGCCCCACTGGCGCCTGAGGTTAAGTCGAATATCGAACACAGGAAATCCTTTATTTGGTTCCTACGTGTTGCCTGGGTGTACTGGATCCTGTGGTCGCTCTCGTCTTCTTGGCTTGATCTGCTTTTCGGCTTCATTTGCCAGTAAGTATATTGTTTCGAAAGATTGATGCAAATCTTCCGAAAAAAAATCGCCGCATGCCACAAAACCGGCGACAGCTTACATAGGCGATGATGTGGTTCGTTGTCTATGCACGGCTTGAACTAACCTCTCTGGCAGGCAGGATCTATCATCCCTTTCCTTAGCGTGCGTGCTAATTATCTAATTGCAAGTGCTTGGCTCTTTCTCGGTCTGTTGCTCAGTTCTTTCGTTTTCGGCGATCCTGTTGCTCCTAGGTATGAGATTCAGTGTGGCATCGTCATTTGATTCGCTACTCACCATTAGAGCACTCAGAAAATGCGGCTCTACGCCATCCGATGCCCAAGTTCTCGCTGCGGAAGCACATTTCCAAGCAAATAGGATTGCACCTAGCACTCAAATCTCTTCCACAGGTACTGTGGCCAAGATCAACGTGTGCTTCCACGTTGTAAGCGCTGGCCAGAGTGCTTCCAATGACTACCTTTTGTGCGTCAAACATTTGTAACGTCGGCCTGCATCAATCTGATATTCTGTCAAAAAGAGACGCCCAAAGCAGCCAACAGATTGGAATCCTGAATACAGCTTACAAAATAATGGGCATCCAGTTCAGCCTAGCCAATACCACGCGTACTACCAACGCAGATTGGTTCGAAACTGTGGGCCCTGACTCCAGTACCCAGGCCGCCATGAAGAGATCTCTTCGTCAGGGGGGAGCCAGCGACCTCAATGTGTACACAGTCTGGTGAGAGATCATGGTTGTGCTGTGAAGGCATAGCAAGTCGACTGATTCAATGCCAGCTTCAAAAGCAGTAGCGGCCCGGGTTGTGGTTACGGTAATCCTTCATTGAACCTCAAAGCTTCTAGCGTTGTTCACTGGATCATTGTGGTACTGCAATTCAGAACTCAACCGAAAAAGGGCGGTTATCCGTGATCTTTAAATGTCAACACCAGCTTCAAGACAGGAAATTTCAACAGATAGACGTTCCTCCGAGGCGGATGGGAGGCAGTGAAGGGACGTCCAGTAGTCAGCTTAGTGGCCTGAGATAAAAATATGCTAGACCAGGAACGACTATCGATAGGGAAGAATGAAATCTTCTGCGCAATAAAACAGCATCATTCCAGCGAATCGCACACAGAAAAGAGCCAGCTCGGCAAAATGCGATCACCGAGCGGCCGGAGTTACGGCGATAGCCGGGTCAGGCCCCGTGCCGTTGTCACTGCCACTTGTTGACGCAGACAACGTTCTATCCCAAACCACTATCCTCTCAACTTACTCTTTTACCCTTTATCCTTACAACCGCCGTAATGCACACGAGTGAATACGACTATCTCTTCAAGCTCCTTCTCATCGGTGACTCTGGCGTCGGCAAGGTGTGTATAACGACTATGTGGCAGGTTCTCGTTGCCTCAAAAAGAGTTTTCACTGTAGTCTTGTTTGCTTTTGCGGTTCGCCGACGACACCTACACTGAAAGTTACATATCTACTATTGGTGTTGACTTCAAGATCCGCACAATAGAGCTCGAGGGCAAGACGGTGAAACTTCAGATTGTGAGTATGACTCGCCTCTTCGTTTCTCTGTCGTCAACAATGGATGGGGCGTATTTGTTCTGGTACCACTACAATGTCATTTGTCAAAGTAGGCGGACGACATCACTTCAAGTGCTACCTTCGTTTTCTTCGATTATGTTCACACAGCAGTTTGTACTCACACACCTTTCGCCGTCCTCAGTGGGATACTGCAGGTATGCCCATTATATCACTTATTAACATATTGTCTTGTCCTAACATAGTCGAACAGGACAGGAGCGCTTCAGGACAATCACCTCTTCGTACTACCGTGGCGCCCACGGAATTATTGTTGTTTACGATGTGACTGAGAATGGTAAACTTGCTATTTTACTCTTGCTCAATCTTTCTTCTAATCACTTGTAGACTCATTCACCAACGTTAAGCAATGGTTGCAGGAGATTGACCGATACGCGTCGGAAGGCGTCAACAAGCTGCTTGTTGGTAATAAGTCAGATTTAACCCCAAAGAAGGTCGTGGAATACAGTGTTGCCAAGGTATTGCCTGCTTCATACCGTCTTAGTTCAATTCTGGACCCTGTCTTTCTAGGAATTTGCGGACCAGCTCAGCATCCCCTTCTTGGAAACATCTGCAAAGAATGCAACCAACGTCGAGCAAGCTTTCTTGACCATGGCGAAGCAGATTAAGGATAGGTCAGTCGCGTCTATTCATTTTGCTGCATTTCTGACTTCCGCCAGAATGGGATCTACCTCTACACCGGCTGGCTCTGCCAAGTCATCAACAGTCACACCTGGACAGACTGTGCAATCGCAGCAGTCGAGCAGTTGCTGCTAAACCGCTTTTCTCTGCCTATTCAGTTCCCCTTCCGGCGTCTCGTAATAGCCAGGCAGCCCATGGCAATTTACAGTCTGGAACGCTCATATTATATGTATGATTTTCACATATTCACACCCTGATTCTCGGTAGACGTCCTGCCATCGTATGTTCCGTTACTTTTATTCCTTGTTCCTGCGGTCGGGCATCCGTCGGTCAAGGTTTCAGGATTTATGTTTTGTGAAATATAGTACTTTTCCCATTACAATCTTGTGTGTTCTCCATGTCTCTGAAGATCCTCATTTTGCTCTTGTTCCCATTATTTACTGCTCTACGTGAGAACGTTTCAAGATTCTTCTGAGCCCTGATAACTTACGTCAACTTGACAGACTCATTGCAAATCTCTCGCTTCTGGAATTCAATTGAATGCGGCGCTCAATGGCTGAGAAGCGTCGCTTCCTTGAACTAATATAGAAGTCACCCCCTTTCTAGACATACGATACTGACTTAAAAAGGGGTTGTCTCCCACTTCGTAACCCAAGGTGAAATGCGTCGCTCTCAGCCTTCTCAGAACCGTCAGCAGACCATCACGGTCACTACCAATTTTTTTTGAAGTTTCTAGGTGCGCCCTTTCAAGGCATTGGCCTTGGTATGACACCATGTCCGATTGTAGACTGCCTCTCAAGGAATACATACAGTACGATGGTGAGTCCTTCCGGTTAACATCCACATAGCGTTTATCCAGTGACAATCCATACCTAGTTGGTAAGGAGCAGATGGTTATAAATTACTAAAGCTCAGTCTTGAATAGCTTTCGAGCCTGAAATTAAGAACCCTCGCAAAAGGCAAGATCGTACAATTTACGACCGCACTGCGCTGTTATATGCTTCACACTCTCTTCGATTGCCTGGTGATGGTACAGGAAATGTAAATCGCTCGCTTTCTTTGGAGATCCTCGATTCAATATTGTTGTCTAGTTCACTGTCAGTTTGAATGCCACTCAGTCGAAGCCCGTTGCGAATACGCGAGGTGTTTACAACATCAAGCTCTCCAACACTATAGGAGAACTTGTTAGGATAGCGTAAGTTCGAACTCTTATATGAAGAATCATCGTCATTACTTCTTCTGACCCCTCTGAACTCAGTGACACCAAGCGTTTGGTTGATACGCGCGACCCTAGTGCAAAGACCTTGACTGCTACTAATATTTTGCAGCTGCTGATACGACAGGAGTCTAACCAGTATCCCGGTTCCTTGAAGTGAACATCCCAACTGCTGATACAGCATCATGCTAGGAAATACACCAACAATAACCGAGCTTTTTTCACACCGCAAGGTTTGAGGCTATTGGTTCAGGTTTGGAATTGTGGCGTGGCTATTTCCACTGGGCTACCTCTTGTTTAATTCCTTTGCTGCCTTGCTCAGAGTCCAACTAGGTCAGTCCGGCCCAGTGCAGGACGGATGCTCGTCAACGTAGACACGACAGTAGCTGCTGTGTAAGTTCCTGCTTTGCTTGAACTAACGTGTTATCAAATAAATTACCTCAGATATGCTGACGGAAAGCTCCTAGATGTTTGCTTAAACATTCTTGGCAAACGAGATCTACGAGACCTTGACCTCAAGTACTCGGCCGAATTTTCGCGTCCTACAAAAGTTCCTCGAAGAGTTGCTTATCAATACCGCCACTATTGGCAAACGTGTCAAAACCATCTACGGACTTGTCCCTGCCGCTGGAAAATTCCGATTTATGAAAGACGACCAAGAGCTGTCGGTGGAGCTACTTTTGCAGTATGTTTCATCGTCGGCTTCTCCTAATGCCCATCAAATGTAGGAGTATTTCAAAGCGGCACAAAATATCACAATCCGATACCCCAACGTCGTCGGTGTCCGTTTATCCCCAGGAGATCCGACAAACCCACCGTCGTGCCTGCAGAACTGTGTACTGTCCTTCCTGGTCACTTGACGAGAGATATGGTGGAGTTTGCTACTGTTCGCCCTGTTGACCGTTTGTGGCAGATTGTGTCAGGTCATATGGGGGTGGAGTCGCCGGTTTGTTATGACTTATCACTTGTCCATGCTTGTTTAAAACTCCACACATATAGGTTCAAGGATACGCTAATTCTGAATATCTTTTTGAGGCGGGTTTGATTATTGAGAAAACGCCAATTTCTGTTAAGGGCGAGATTCTCGATGCCCCGATCCTTCATTATGGTGACGGAAAAAGCGTGGTGCGTACTGACCATTTGGGTTCAATGCTCTATGAGCTTGCTGACTTCGATATAGAGTCCGCGCGATGGCGCTTGGAATTTGAGAGGAGTTAGACTGCAGACACCTCTTGCGTTAGAAAACTGGGGTGTGATCAACTTTTGCCCTGGCACCCTGGGCCTCAACCAAGTTGAACATTCCATAAAGTGTCTAATTGAGGGATGCAGAGCTCTTGGTGAGGATTTGCTGCACACTATGTGTGACATGCTGACAATCCCCACTCAATGATAGGAATGAGTTCGTTTTGTCGACATCGTTTCTTGTCAAGAGACACTAATTAGATCATTTGCAGAGATCATGCCTGTCGCCACTATCTCTGGTAACGGAAATGCTGTGGAGCGTGTAAGTATTCAAATACTTTCAAGTTTCAAATCAAATGATACCTAGCGATACTACATTAGGCCCTGGATGAGGTTTTGTCAAAAGCTCTGGCCTTAAAGAACGGCCGCAACAGACAACGATTGATGGTGATAGCCATATTGCCCGCACGAGCGCCTACCATTCGCTTGCAAGTGAAACACTGGGGTGATGTGAAGCATGGTATAGCTTTTATTTACTCTGGCCATCAATTACTTTGAGCTAAATCTCCGAACCCTACAGGCATCCTGACGCAATGTCTATACGAAGATAAAGTCAAAAAAGTAAATGACCAATATTGGGGAAACGTCGGCTTGAAGTACACGTATATTTTCCTGTATGAAGCGTCAGGTGTTTATGACCGTATGATTTTACAGGTTAAACGCGCGATTCGGCGGATACAATTCATCAACACAGTCCATCGCAATAGATGAACTTCGAAAGGAACCATTTATGATCATGGGTTAGTAAGATTGACAACCGTCCATCCGTATCGTATGGCTGATTACGGCCCCAGGCGATGTTGGTCACCCCGCACCTGGAATTATGAAGCCATCTATAACAAGTCTTGTGTGGTCCTACGACGAGTACGCCACGCGCTGCGCTGCGCTCACGAGTCTCCAGAATCCGCGGGTTGAGACGATTGAAGGGCTCAAGGATATGGTCAAGCGGGCAGTTAATGCCTTTGTTGCACGTAATCGTGCTGCACCTAGGCGGATTGTCCTTTTCAGGGACGGTGTGTCTGAGGGTGAATTTGATCACCTCCTGAAAATAGAACTTGGCGGGATGAGAGGTATGGAGCTTCGCTTGGCTGTGTGCGTGCCTGAAACGGATTCTAATTTCTGAATGATATTTTTCTTCTTGCACAGCTGCATTTGATGAGATATGGAATGAGAGAAAGCTCAAGCATCCTAAACCCACAGTTACCTTTATCGTCGTCGGTAAAAAGTGATCTTTTTTACTTGCAGAATATCCAGCATAGAAGCCTTACTTACGAAGTATTACTTACTGCCACAGGCACCATGTCAAATTATCCGCAAGATGATAGGTACCTAGTAGTTCAAGCCGTATACAAGCCGTTGCTGATGTATTCTCCCCTGCGCAGCACCCGAGACAAGACAGGCAACTGCCGCGCAGGCTTTGTAGCCGATGAAGCCCATCTCGTAACGCTTGATTTCTATTTGCACAGTCACGCTGCCATGAAAGGAAGTCAGTAAAATCCAAAGTGTTCTTGACTTGGGTGTCGTATGTAGCTTCGCGATCCAGCCATTACAGTATACTTCTAGATGAAAACTATAACAATGATCTAGTCAAGTGAGTTCTAGTGCATTTTCCGCATGTCACCGTTTTCTGATTGTCGCCACCGATGATGCAAGGCTTCAACAGTTGGCGTTTGCATTGTGTCATGTCTATGCCAAGCCTACACGCTCCGTCTCCATCCCTGCACCTGTCTACTGTAGGTTGCACGATTGTTTCTTTGTGAGGCTGCGATGACTGACCGAACATGATTTCACCGCAGATGCTGATGTAGGTTGATGTCTTTTTGGCAAGTTATCGGCTGAATGCTCATGTGCCCCTAGCTTGTCTGCGCTCGTGGGGACATCCATTTCGACCCAGAATCAAATCTTAGATTCGCCGACGAAACTAGCAGCAACAGTTCCAAAGATTTGAAGAAGACATTCGACTTGGGCATTTGGGAGCGTGGATTCAAGCCGGTTAACGAGAATGCAAGCAAAAGCATGTATTTCCTGTAGCGAATTGCGTGCGGCGTTGAAGTGATCGCCCCCCTTCTCCTTATCTGTCTGTCTGTATATGTAAACATGTAACAGGGTGTCTCGGAGTAATCAATAGCCGCCCTTATGTGGTGGACAGGGCATCTGGCGCAGCAAGACGGAGCTCGGGGCTGGGTGGCTCAAGCGTGGTATGCGAGCAACTGAGATCTGAGAGAAGAACGTCAGACAAGGGGTTTTGATGGGAGTAAAGTGACGAACTGTGGAAAGATGATTATGTGTGGGTGTAGACTCTTGAGCGGTGATGAACCAAAGCACGCTTCTTTAGGATAATCTGGTCATCGTCTGGGGTTTTGTCGTCTGTACGTTTACGTTTTGAACAACGACGGGTGTATGGTGGATGAGATAGGTCCTGGTCCAAATCTGGGAGGTCGAACTGGAGGAAGAAGGGGGAGTGGTATGGAAGGGGTCTTGGTGCGAGCAGGGGGATTTCTTGGACCTGATTTGAGTGGGACATTGTTGAGGGAAACCATGGATCTAGTCGTGGATTTATATTGGGAAACTGAGACGCGTGACAAGGGCGCCACATTTATTTTATATTTTGATCAATTCCGTTCTTGACCTAAACCCGATGTTACGTCGTCTCATCTCTACAGCAGCAACCCCTGCTAAATCTCTCAAATACCCATACTTCGTCCCACGCAACTCCCGCGGCAACCTTCCTGTATATACCGACGTCCGCAATGGTGGCACTCGCTACCTAATCCTCGTTCGCAACATTGACGGTAACCCCGAGGTCCGTCCCTTTTGCTCTCCGCCTCTTAATATTTCTTACCCGTCTTTCAGGTCCTTGCATCCGAACTATCTCGTCGACTCTTCCCAAAAGACTCTCCGGAAAAGGAACGCTTAAAGGTCGAAGTTGACCGCTCCAATATCGTCATCAGAGGGGGACGGTGGAAAAACCACGTGGTTGAGTTCCTGCAGGAAAAGGGCTTTTGACGTGTAGCTTCACATGAATATTCTCGTTTTACCTTCCTGTCATTTGTATACTCATCCCTAATTCGCACCAGTCATTCGCATGGAAAGCCCTTCTGACACCTATCACCGTCACTTGTACATTTACCTGGCACGGTTCGGCAACCGTTGGCCTCGCAGTTTTGATACGTGTTAAATATGTAACACGAGCGTTTCTTCTTTTTTTCCCCATGTCGTTAGCATTGCGCAGAGCAAAACTTACTACCAACACCATGGTTAGGGTTAGGGGCAACGGAACGCCGCGCCTTGTCTCCGAATGATAAGCCGCCTTCTCTTCTTCCAAGTTTTTGCCGATCCTTGTCTTCTACTCGCAATGTCTACTCCAGTCAATGCCACACCTTCCATTCAAGAAGCCCCTCTGGGCAGCGGCGCCTCCAGCACCCCCTCTGGCGCACCTGCCCGCTCTGCACCAAGAGAGATAGGAAACAGTCTGGGCACCTTTGGAGTGAGTCACATCGCTCTATCCCGTTTTACGCCGCTTATCGTGTTTCGTTGTGCGCAGGTCAAATCTGGCCTTGCCCAGATGTTGAAGGTAAGTAGAATTAATCGAATTATTATCGTCCTCATGATGCATTCTTAGGGCGGAGTTATCATGGATGTTGTCAATGCCGAGCAGGTAAATTGTCGTGCCCATCGTACACGCCTGGTATCTTATTTGTATCAAGGCGCGCATAGCCGAGGAGGCCGGAGCCTGTGCGGTCATGGCGCTCGAACGCGTCCCAGCAGACATTCGCGCAACAGGTACGTCGCACTTGGATCAAAACTCGATGTCGTTGTCATTAACGACCCTTGTTATAGGCGGCGTAGCGCGCATGGTATGTTTAGAGAATCTTCTTTCTGGCGTCGGCTCATTTGGATGGGTGTTTTATCATAGAGCGATCCTAAAATGATCAAGGAGATCGTCAACGCGGTGACGATTCCAGTGATGGCCAAAGTTCGCATCGGGCACTTCGTAGAAGCACAGGTGAATATGACTCCATATTTCTTTGTCGCCAGCTCTTAATCCATCATCCTAAATTTAGATCTTGCAAGCCATTGGAGTGGATTACATTGACGAATCTGAAGTCCTAACTCCTGCCGACGACGAGTGTCACATCAACAAGCATTCATTCAAGGTTCCATTTGTATGCGGTGCCCGAGACCTTGGCGAAGCACTGCGCCGCATCTCTGAAGGCGCAGCGTTCATCCGCACGAAAGGCGAGGCAGGCACAGGCAATGTTGTCGAGGCCGTTCGCCACTCCCGTGCGGTCCAAAGCCAGATCAGACAAGCAAGCGTTATGAGCGAAGAAGAGTTGTACCTGTTTGCAAAAGAGCTCAGGGCCCCGTTCCATCTCCTCAAGGAGACGGCAAGGCTGAAGCGTCTTCCCGTGGTGAATTTCGCGGCTGGAGGAGTTGCTACCCCTGGTATGCATCAGTGTTCAATACCACCATCCTGCCTGTTTGTCTGAAATGTGTCATGCAGCGGACGCCGCGATGATGATGCAACTTGGTTGTGATGGAGGTAAGTCCGAGTATTGATTTTTTCGAAATGAGCTTGCTGATCTCCAACAAGTATTCGTTGGGTCTGGCGTCTTTCATGTGGGTCATATACTCTTGCCCCATTTTCTTCAGTAATTGAATTACATCACTTGCTGTAGTCTGGTGATCCCGCAAAACGCGCACGCGCAATCGTTCAGGCGGTAAGAACGTGATTGCATCGTTGGTTAGCCTCCTAACCCGTGTTAATTGTAACAGGTTACCCATTATAATAATCCAAAGGTCTTAGCGGAAGTTTCAGAGGACCTAGGGGCAGCGATGGTCGGTCTTACTATGTAAGCCTTCTAACCGCCGTGTCACATTCCCAAATCTCTGATGTAGTATCCGAAACAACGACAGTGACTCGAATATCCAGGGTGGACTTTTGGCTAAACGCGGTAACTGAAAAAGACAATTGAAATTGTCTGTGTTCTTGTATGCACATTAGATGTCCCAATCTTATTCATATCGTGGACGTAACGTAACCATAGAGAAGAGAATCTGAAAAGAATTGCAACATATTCTAACATGACGTCATTATGTAAATGTAGAACCGCTCCAAAGGATCAAATAAATAAAATTATAATATTGACTCTGACGTCTGACCGCGTACCATGTCAGCTTCCAGGGATAACGACCAGGAAGCCCTTCATCTTCTGAAATCATTCATTGCCGTGAGTTGAAGACAGGTTGCTCAGGAAACTCACTCCTAAGTTCCGACTCAGCTTGATCCGTCCGCAGACTATACTTTCGACAGTGAAAGAGACAGTCAAGAGTCAGAGATCTGTCGTAAAGGCGCACCAGGACGGAATTGTGCTACGGTAACAGTTGGTTGCAATATTTCATACAGTGCACAATTCACACCCTTTCACAGTTACAAATGAACTCCAAAAGGCTCTTCCAAGCGATGCAGGTACGTACACACTGGTTCGAGCTGTACTGTCTTTCAGCCTCACGTTAGAACAGGACCTCGGCTTCTTTTGTGCCCTTCCAATGGATCCCAAGCGGACTCACATGGAGTGTAGACCCATGCCCAAGCCCTAGTAGGGTGACATTATTATTGGTTTTCTAGGAAACCCCAATGATACAGTAACTGAGTCTGTCAAAACTCTCTCATTATCCTGACGTTATAGTGGAATTGTATCGGGTGTTGGGACATAATCAATCCCGAGTACTCCATTTTTCGCCTTTTCATATTGAATATCTGCCACTTTGCGGCGCATCTCAGCAGCATGAAGGTCTATCACGGTCATGTCCAGTTCATGAAGTGCCCTCCGTGTCTCCTTCGCGAGGTTCGTGTATTCATGCGCAAGATGGGCGCGATGTTTCGCAAGACGTTCTATCTGCATTATGTGTTCAATTGACGGTATCCCATTTACTTGATGTGGAAGCTTACATCTACTTCAAATTCCGGTTTCAGACTCGGTGGTAACGTTTTCACAGGTATGACTGGCGGTGGGATCTCGGGGGGTGGCGCAGCCTCAGGAGCAGGCAGGGATGGAATGCTCGGACTCTGAGTCTGAGGGGTGGACGGCTGGGTATGAGGAAGTGAGGTAGATGGGAAAGGCCTTCGCTGCCCTCGAGGTCCAGGTGGATGAGAAGAAGCGGGTCCTGTTGGCGTTACATGACCCCTAAAATGGAGACCAGCGTTGCGGGGCCCTCGAGGCGGAGAACGAGAGGCTCGACGGGGGTAAGCGGATGGGGCACCTCGGTTTCGGGGCTGTCTTGGCGGAGAGGGTGACCTTTGGCGAAACTCTTTGGATGGTGGCGATTGGATACGGGGAGAAGGAGATTTTTCACGCTTCAGGTCAAGAAGGGCTGGTTTTGTGTCCAGTTCAAGCTTGATTTGAGCGTCTGTCTGTTTACCCCCTGGATGCTCGTGTGAAGGCGAAGAAACTTTGAGTGATGGAAGTTCAGGATGTGTAAATGGAGTGGGTTTCAGGGCATTGAGAGGCGATACTGCAAGATCCTGCGGTTCCTGCTTCATCATACGCAATTTTTTATCTGCTTGCGTTGAACTTTCCGAGTCGATCGTCGCAGCATCACCTGTCAGTTTAATCGAGACAATAGAAGCAGGCTCCAAACTAGTTTCTTGACGCGGAGATTTTGTGGTTTGAATCGTTGTTGTAGTCTGCCCCTGCTCCACTTTCATATTAGTAAGGTCCTTCTCGACTGTTGCGGAAGTAGAGGGTATTGGGGGTTGATGACGGGGAGGAGACCTTGAACGAGGGCGCCGATGAGGGTCACGACTTCGAGAACGAGAGTATCTCGGTCTACGTGGAGGCGAACGAGGGGAACTTGGATTTATGGGGTGGTTTCCTGGTCTCATCCTTTTGTAGGGGAGAGGGGATCTTGACCGACTTCGATACCTGTTATTAGAAGTGTAATGACGGGGCGGAGGGGACCTTGAGCGCCGTGGTGGTGGAGGTGGAGAATCTGCTTAATATTTTATCTTAGGTCATTAGGTGAACTCAATAATCTTCTGACATACCTCGACGTCTGGAAGGAGGATAATCTCTGTTTCTGGGATAATCGTCATAAGGCCTACCACCCCTGTCGAAGCTACGACGTTCCCTATCGTAGTCAGGCGGGCCTCGTCCATAGTGTGGTTCTGGGTCGCGTGGCCTCTCCCAATGACGCCTGGGTTGGAAGTCATCTCTCCTTTGGGGGTAATATGAGTCCGGGGGGCCCCGTCGTCTCGAGCGGTCGTCATAAGGAGGAGGAGGACGAGCAGGTCGTCGGTCTCTGTCGTCTTGAGTAAAGCGGTCCTGGGTGTTCTGCGGTTTGGCAGGAAGACTGTCCATGTCCAACAGTGTTGGAATAAATACGAATAAACATTTCTTCACTTCATGGCCCCCATCCTCTATCCCTTAGCTTCTCTCTCCCAGATACAATCTACTCCTTCAAGAGAAGATGGAATACCAGACGATCTCGAGGAAGACCTTAGGGCATATGGTTGCAAGCTCATTCATGAAGCTGGGATCTTGCTGAAACAGTAAACAATATCTGCTTTTCATCTCCTCGTCTTATTCGGACGCAAAACACAGAAAACAGGTTGCAGTGGCCGCAGCACAGATAATATTTCAGCGGTTTTGGTATGTGACGTCCATGAAGCAATTCAGTGTTGGGGTTAGTCTGTCTCGACTCTCGCTTTTGTCACCATCTAACCTTTCATTGCCTTAAGGACATTGGAATGGGCGCTCTCTACCTCGCTTCGAAACTAGAGGAATGCCCTCTGAGAATCAGAGACTTGATTAACGTCTACGATCTACTACTTCAACGAGCGGCACATTCTTTAAAGAAAGATACGGGCAAGCCGTTCAAATATGTTCCCATGTCCTACTTTGGGAACACATTCTACGACCTCAAGGACGCATTAGTTGTCTCGGAAATGCAGGTGTTGAAAAGGCTTGGCTTTAATGTCCGAGTGGTACTTCCATATGGCACCCTGGTGAACTACATGCGAGTGCTAGGCCTAACATCTCACGAAGATGCTTGTTCTCACGCCTGGGGATATCTCAACGATGCGTCAGTTGTCTTTGCCCTTTATATCTCCTTCCAGCTCATTGTTTTATAGCCTACAAACCCCGGTATACGCGGTTTATCAAATTCCAACAATCGTCAGTGCCGCAATATTACTCACAACACGACACTTAAACATCTCTCTTCCGTCAACACCTCCTAATTGCTGGTGGGACTTATTTGACGCGTCGTGGGAGGATATCTGGAGTGTGTGTGGATATATCATGCGACTTTATCGACAAAGGAGCGCTGAAGACGCGAGTCGTGTCATCGGAATGATGAACAAGAAGGAGGTGCGAAAATGGCTGGAAGAACATAGCATACAAAACCTCCAATCATCATCAAACCCACCTAACTAAAGACACTTCAAGGTCGGTTGCAATATTCACTGGCGGTAGATGAATACTCATTGATTTGCTAGGCCGGAATATTTTACGTCATCAGAGTTGTATAACCTAGGTTTACCTTGGTTCGATTGCCGATCGTGCGTTCTAGTGTGTGTACACTAGAATGTCAGCTTTGACGTCTTATACATTACCCACAGGAATGTGTGCAGGATGCAGAGACTTTATGGTAGCTTCCCGTGTCGACTCTAGCCGGCTTAGGTCATAAGCTTATTTGGAAGAACGAGTAGACCATGTCAAGGTTTCGTCGAGTTTAGATTTTATAGACTGTACTTTAGGACTCGCGTTTTGTAACAGACCAATTCTCAATTGAGGCACAGTTTCTGCAACACGTGACGACGGACCATTTTGAGTCGGATTGACAGCAACCCGTCGACTTGTTCCACCAAACGTCCTTCCATCGTCCACGTTATGCTTGATCACTGTTCAATTTCACACAAGGGTATTTCGATGAGCTACTTCATATCATTCTCAAGCTAACATCCAAACAGGTGGTCTCGTGCTTTGGTCACGATCGTTTACACCAGACGCTGCACACATCGCATCATCCTCGGCTTCTCCAGTTAATTCCCTAATTCGTGAGGCATTAATAGAAGGACGCACTACCGATGAGCAATATGAGAAGGATGGCTATGCTGTTAAATGGACATTCGTGAACGACCTGGAGCTAATCTTTGTGGTCCGTCAAAACAGCCCAATGCACTCTAGTCTTTCTTGCTGATCCGTCTCACCAGGTTGCATACCAGCGCATTCTGCAACTGACTTACGTCAACGACCTTCTTGCAGCACTTAAGTCGCTTTTTGTAAAATATTTTGAGCCATTCCTTAGGTCTCTCGTTGCTTCACTCCATGCAGTCAATTCGGCAAAGCCTGCTGTTAATGACGTTTCGTCTTGGAACTTTGCCCAGGCTTTTGAAGGTTGGGATGCTATTTTCAATAAGCTCCTCAAAGGCTTGGAGGACAGGGCTGCACAGGTAAACTTCACTCTAGCTGAAGGACCCGAGTGGACAGTAACATGGTAATAGGATCGGAAGGCGCGTCTACGAAGTGGCCCTAGACTGGTGACTGAGGAAGTCACTCCTCCCTCTGATGATGATCAGAGCACTAGTAGGTTTCATCTTTAGCTATACCTCTCTGGGTCTTAGTTTGCTTTCCAGTTCCGTCCTTGTCATCGGATGCTCCTCATGACGAACAGCAAATTGCTAGGAATGTCCAGGCTTTGAAAAATCGTCTGCGTGGACGAGGTGGGCGCCGTGGAGGTGCCAGCGGGCGGGCAGCGTCGAGAAATGGGATGGACAGCGTCCCATCTTCCGAGTGAGTTCCTCTTTTCATGACATTGAAACAACCCCTGACGTATAATGCTAGTACTGAATCACCTGCGAAACGCAAAACAAAGACGAAAGCTGGGCGCAAGTGGGGTGATGAACCAGTCACTGAGTCCGACATGGCTTCTTTAGACTTCAGTCTTGATAAGGACGAGGTCACCAAGGGATCACAAGGCTCGCACGATCTACAAGCTCTCGTTGACCATGCGTCAATGGGGACCCGTAACCGTGATGGGCTATATGAGGTCAAAGACTGGGAGTTCTCTAAAGGGGAAGACACAGATAATTTCCTGGCTATGGCCCTTCAAAAAGGTGACAAGACTCCAGTAACTACAGGCTCACTTGGAGCGCTTGGATCCCTTTTTGCTCGCTTGACTGGGTCCAAGACCTTATCTGAGCAGGATTTAATACCTGTCCTGGAGGGAATGAAGCAACATCTGATGAAGAAAAATGTCGCTAAAGAAATTGCGGACAAAGTATGCGAAGGCGTTGGTGAAAGCCTCATCGGGAAAAAAATTGGCAGTTTCCAAAGTATGTCGAATCTTTCTCTTTCTTAGAGCCTAGAGAACTGATTATGTTTTAGCGACCAACGCGGCTGTCCGTTCAGCGCTCTCTACTTCGCTTACACGTATTTTGACGCCTAAAACTTCTACGGATCTACTTCTCTCTATCCGGACGAAGTTGTCGTCTGCACTTCCATCATCGCAGCAGCGTACACCGTACACTATAACTTTTGTGGGCGTCAATGGTGTTGGCAAGAGCACGAATCTGTCGAAAGTGTGCTTCTGGTTGATCCAGAATGGGCTTAGAGTGTTGATTGCTGCATGCGATACCTTCAGGTATGTTATACATCACTTGCATAGAACCGCATTGAGACAACAATATTACTTTTTCAGGAGTGGTGCTGTAGAACAGCTCCGGGTGCATGTTCGTAATCTGGGTATGCTTGGGGTTAACGGTGCTACAGGCAGCAAAGGGCGCGTTGAGCTTTTTGAGCGTGGCTACGGCAAGGATGCAGCGGCAATCGCCAAAGAAGCAATGTCTTACGGTACGTGATCTTTGCGACCCTTCTCTTCATTCTACTCAGATCAGCACAGGAAGGGATAACGACTTTGATGTTGTTCTCATCGATACGGCTGGTCGTATGCAAGACAACGAGGTGAGTTGAAGCATCATACAATAAAAGTACAATCTCTGATGTGCCTTTATAACAAAGCCTCTCATGCGTGCGCTTGCGAAAGTCAGTGTCTATTTTACCGTGGCTTTCAATTGAGTCTGAATTCCCATCTGTAGTTGGTTTCCGTGAACAATCCGGACAAGATTATATTTGTGGGCGAAGCGCTTGTTGGCAACGAGGCGGTTGACCAGCTAACGAAGTTTGACCGGGCTCTTCGAGATTTTTCTTCCGCGTCGGGCTCTGGGAAAGGGCGTGGGATCGATGGCATGCTTGTCACAAAATGGGACACTGTCGATGACAAGGTGAGAATATTTATAAGTGCAAATATATTGGTTGGATGATTGACCTGTTCCAAAGGTTGGAGCAGCCCTGTCAATGACATACATCACTGGGCAACCTATCATTTTTGTTGGCTGTGGACAGGTGTGTGCTGTTGTCGTCCATGATGTACTACCATCCAAAACTGATGGTCATTGCAGACATATACTGATCTGAGACAGCTCAGAGTAAGCAACGTTGTTCAAGCCATTCTGAACGATTAAAGTCTTTGCTTGCTTTGATTTTGGCGAATTTTCGCCACCGTTGAAAGTATGAGTGAATAGTGTACATTGTCATTTAATCGATACGGAACAAAGGGTATCTATCAGTGGACTATACAGGTCCGTACCACGACTCCAAATGAGCGATGAAGTTGAAGGGGAGTAATATGAGATAGAAGAACAGACTGAAGGCTGTCTACTCAAGGTTGATCAAAGATTGGGGGAGTTGTATGCAAACCCATGGCCCATGGCTGTGATATGAGATGTTGATGATGGGCTGTGACATGATGATGTTGCATAGGTAGAGCCAAAAGGGTACGCTGCTGGACTCTGTACTACGAAGGAGGGAGGATTTTGGAAGGAGGAGTTCAAGAACTCCGCGGAGGGTGCCAAATAGCGCCTCCTGCGCCTCCTCGCCATTACGACCGCGAAAATAATGATGGCGAGGAGAACGAGAGAACCCAGAATGCCACCTGCTATAGCACCTGCATTGACTTTACGGGAGGCTCCCGATACGGCTGGCGTCGCACTCGCAGTGTTCGCGGTTTCGGTGAATAAGGTGTTGTCGGCAGGGACAGTGAGCGTAGTGCCCTGTGCAACTGATGACTGAGGCATTTGTCCCTGGGTGGTAATATCTCCACCTGGTATTACGATCGTTGGGGAAGGGGATGATAGACTACCACTCCCGGAAATGGCAGTAGCAGTGGAAGCAGAAATAACTGATTCTGGTGTATCTGTTGCATCAGAAGTAACACCTGTGTGAGTCTCTGAAGGAGTATGGGTAGATGTCATGTCGGAAGGAAGGGGTGAAGCATTCGGAATCGTCTGCGAAGGGGTCGGTTGTTGGGATAGGGATGTAATCATGGCTGGCACTACTTGAGGTGTCGAAGCGTTCGTTTCCGTGTTACCATGACCTGGGTTACTATTACCAGAGCGGCCATTACTATCCTTGAAAGAAGTGATCCAGCTGTTGCCGCATGAGATGATATTAAGAATACAAGACTCGATTTCTCCTTTTTTATTCTAAAGATTATTAGAACTTTATGAGATGCTTGGGCGAACAGAATTACAGACATGTTGCGCCACGCTGGGAACTGGGGTAGGGAACGACATGTGCAGGGAGAGTGGCCAGCACCAGGAGGAAGGCGCCAACGCCGTTAGCTGAGAGATTCGAGTAGCAGGAATGATGAGCATCAGAAAATGTACATCAACTACTTATACTTACTTGAAAAGATGCTCCAACTTGGATGGACATACACGCCACTGTCGTCATCACGTGGGAACGCATCTGTTTTTCAGTTTTCCATCACAACCTGGTTATAACCACTTCAGTAAGTCATAAGTAGAGCTGGGAAATTGAGTCAATTCACTGCTCGGAGTCCTAAAAGTGTTTTCACTAATTCTTGGTACCATCACGTGGTCCTGAGTTGCATATGTTTCGCCTTCTCCATCGCCGGTCCTTCTCAATCTCCCATCGCCAAGCTATGCGAGTCATCCCCGTCCCTGTCCGTGAAGATAATTATGCCTATCTCCTCGTTGACGAGACCTCCAACAAGGCCGCTGCCGTCGATCCCTACGATGTAACCAAGATAACTGCTGCAGCGAACGAAATTGGCGCGCAGATAGTAGCAGCCATCACAACACACCATCACTTCGATCACAGTGGAGGCAATAAGGTCTCTCTCCCTTAATCTTTCCAATGCGAATGTCTGATTTTTGAATTCAGGACTTTGTGTGTCAATCCCTACATCACTTGCCTTGGATCAGATACTCATACAAAGTTCGATCTAGGCTGCCAAGTACCCTGATGCCACGATTTACGGTGGCAGTGATAAAGTACCTGCATTCAACAAGCTTGTCAAAGATAAGGACGAGTTTACTTTGGGGGACCACACGCACGTCAGGTAGGTGGCCTGTTTGCAATTCAGAGCATAGCATAGCTTCATTCTTTCCCAAAGGTGTCTTGCAACGCCCTGCCATACCCGGGATTCCATATGTTACTACGTCACTGATACTCGGGACACTACTCAACCAGGGGGTGTTTTCACGGGAGACACTCTTTTCATAGGCGGTTCCGGCCGCTTCTTCGAAGGGACTGGTGAAGAGATGAACCGTGCTCTCAGTTATCTTGGCACTTTACCGAATGCAACAGTAGTATACAATGGACACGAGTATACTGGAGGGAATCTTTCATTTGCTAAAGCCATTGATCCTGACAATCCTGCTATCAAAAGACTAGACGGCCTCGTCAAGACAAACAAGATAACTACTGGCTTAACAACCATCGGCGACGAAAAAGAATGGAATGTCTTCATGCGGTTGACGAGTAATGCAGTGAAGTGTGTTACCTTCTGATGATTTTGACCAGACGCCAACAAGCGTTCTTGCTATATAGGACTGCGACTGGAGCCACTACAGATACCCCAGAAAGTACGGTTATGGACACTTTGAGAGATATGAAGAACAATTTTCGCGGGCATGTTGATTTATATCTGTCTATGCTCCATCTCCTGACTCACCCCACCTTATCATAGTTGAAATGCGGAACAGGCTGTGAGCTCAGAATCAATACAGGAGGTAGTTGTCGCAAGAGGCTATTAGTATATTATATCAAGACACATCCAACACGGACTCAGATTGCACAAGAAGCAAATTATACAAGCAAATTAAAGTTAAAACCCTATAGCCTTGGTAACAGCAGCTCGTGCATATGGAATGTATGACAAGGTGTACCAGGTATACGCCAAGAATTCGAGGATGACAAACACTTAATGAAGAGACGGGTCAGTTATGTGTTCCACATGGTTGATGAGGTCCCGTACCAAGACACAGAATCTGAAATGGCGCCTCAATCAAAAAATGCTTGAGTGAAATACTAGGACCACTTGCCTCGTTCTTTAAAGCAAAGGCAGCGACGAACACCAAAACTATTGAAGCGAGGAAGACAACAGAGGCGACGACTCGAACGGGTTTGAACATCTAGGCGATAACTTAACAAGGATGTGACTGCATGCTCAAGTTTGAAACTCACCAGCTTAAGTTGTTTAAAGAACTACTCAGGTAGCTTAGTTTCTGGAATCTAGGATGATTAAGGCCTGATATGCTACTCACGCCAATGAGAAAGCCGGTGCCAACGAGCGAAACAATAGTCCCAAGGATATAGAGAACTAGATACGGGGGGGTCAGGATTCAAATTCAAGCTTCACGCTTCAAGGAAGAGACTGACCAGCAAATACTCCGAGTAGACCAACAAATAGGACAATTGAACCCAGAATGCTCAAAAGAAATCCCACAGCGAGGCTTCAGTGAATGTAAGCTTCATTCTCTCGGTCCATGTCCTGCTCACCATCCTATGAATCCATAGAGCCTTTGTGTCCGTGACAGCCCAAGGAATTTGAATGCCGAGTCGCCTTCAAAATACGCAGTTTCGGGGAGAACGCTACCTCCTGCCTCCAGATTGAACCAGCCTCTATTTGACATGTTAATATCGGTTGAGTATGCGAGAAGGTAAGAGAAATTTGGGCTGTGCCAGCAGCGTTCAGGGAGGTATGTATGCACAAAACTGATCGTGGCAAGGCTTGCTTGAAGCGCTCTGATCTTGACAAATGTCGATTGGTAATCATTACAAGTAAACTAAAGTAGTGCTGCATTTCTTAGTTACACGAAAGTCATTCTCCACATCTCCGTGGTCTGTGTCAGACAAAATACATAAAATCCTTAAAGCGGCCGTTAATATCAGTAAAGTGCTGTCTGAAATGATCAAGGTGTTGCTGCTCGCAGGAACCTGAAGAAACGGAAACGTCATCCACAAAGTTGATTCCATCCTCGAAATGGAATTTGACTCTTCCACAGACAAGCTGTATCAACTTACATTAGTATTGCATGTACGGACCGTAGTATATCGTCAGTTGATTATTAAACTCGGAAAGTAGTGGTGCAGTGCTCATCAGGCTGCGTACAATACACAGGCGCTGGTATCTTGACAGAACGCGTCGCTCTTGAATAGCAGTGAGACAGTGCATATCTGTCCAATAGTCATTTCAATGAGATGTTTCAAAGTACTCACGCAACGCCTTGAAGCCTGAACATGACATTACAATTACTGAAGGTGGTCAAACAATGTAGACAAATTAACATACTGATTAGCTGTGAGGTTTGAATCGTTGCGGAGAACAGTGTAATGGCACGGGCGGCTTTCTGGCGAGTGATTTGTTAGTGAACTCAGATAGTAGTTTGGCTTGTTAGGAGACACACCTCCTTTCAGTCCTGGTTACGACTGCAAATTGAAATCAGGATAGATTGGACGAACAATGTCTGAAAGAGAATCAACGTAAGTCTTATTTCAATGAAGTGCGTACTAACCTCGATCAACTACGAAACCAGAATCCAGATTTCCGTTGCCTTTGGGATCTTGCCCGTCGCGGTCTGCTAAGAACCTAAAGTGGTGGCGCTTCACAACGACGATGAAGGTAAGTTCTGGTCATCGTTTAAAGTCTCTTCCATATGCCTCTTCTAATACACCTGAATGAAGTCATCGAAATCATAATTCAACACACATGAAGCCATCAAAACCCTGACCTTTCATTGCTCCAACTTCCTTGTCAAAGATGATTTGAAATTCTCCTTCTGATACCCCATCTCTAAAAACAAATATCCGTACAGGCAGTTTCTTGTTGTTTCTTTGTAAAATGGTTGCAATTCGCAGTCTTTAATTGATCCAGTAAGAATGACGGTAGTCATATGCCAGAGACAATTCTTACCTTAAACATCTCTGGGAAGTTGTCTATCACTTCTGTCCTTCTCGCCTGTAGCCTGATTGATGCTGCGTACCTGCAAAACCTTGAATCTATAGACGCGACTAAGGAAGATATAGAAGGTAGAGAACTTCCAGGCACCGGGTGACTAACATACACCCCTAAGTAGAACAGAATGAGCTCGAAAATGACAGCTGTTATTGGAAAGTTACCTATGATCATAGTCAGATTTTTGCTGAGATACGCCATTGCATCGTCGGTTGGGATATAGTTGATTCCTCCAAGCCAAGTTGGCATTGATCCTGTACTGTAAACGGCATTGGACAAGTTCAAATTGTAGAGCCGCGTTTACTTTAAAAGTAGGCTGTTATGATATTGGTTAGCCTTCCCATTTCGGGCGTCATTGGCAAGCTTTCGTGACCATTTCTATTACAATTGGTAGCTGAATCTCGGTTTACGGACAGAACGGGTTAGTTGCACTTACAATGCACTGTGTCACCACATCCTGAGTCGTCACGATATGGCTAAGGAGCAGACTCTGGTAGAATGATGAGAATCATAAGGGCCTTTGCTTTTCTTCCGGCTTCCCGCAACACTGACGATGGTATCCAGCTTCCATATAAAATCAGATTCGGCATTGATTAAACACACCGTAGGAATCGTGTCGGGATTGGGGCCACTTCGAACAAAGTCATGTGGATGACCGACATCTAAAGGCAACCTTTAGAAATTCACCATGAAACTGCCCGAAACCGTAACGTACTCATTCCTAATAAAATCATAGATTAAGAGTGGTCTCGTAGTTTAACAGATCAAAGCGTACCTCTTCCAGTCATGCATGGGGACAAGTCAGACACAAAGGTATTTAGGACCGCAGGGTCAGCATTTGCAAAGCCTACAACTGTCCATTAGCGTTCAAGTTTTGCGGGTTAGATGAATTTTCTCCTCATGACATCCCAAGCACCCGGGCGCTGGATGGGTTGTGTTAAAAGAATGCCCAGCGGAATTAATCGAAGCAGACATGAGGAGATAATTTCTCGGAATTTCCAAAGATGATTGTAGACGATGGAAGAAGACGACCTTCAATGATGCCTGCGCCACTCAGAAACATGGACTCGGTGTATTGCAATTGTTGCCATCCGGTGCTAATAACACTAAGACGTTCGCGTGGATCCCTAGGAGAGAAATCGAGTGCTTCTCGTACAACGTTTGGGGAGGATCGATTCTGAAGAGTCATCAGCTCCTTGAAGGTAAATGCAAAATGTCTTTACTTTGTAGAGTTGCTGTATTGTCCTGCACACCGTCATCAGGAAGAGTCCATCATTGCCAAATTTGATTCCTAGAGAACCACCTCGGATCGTATGCTGATGAGCACGAGAAAAATGTTCCTAATCAACATTGGTTTAATTGGCAAAGTTGGGAATCGTGAGGAGTATTACTAAATCCCACGCATCTCATTTCCCCACCTTTTCCAAATTTTGCCTCGCCAACATCGGGAACAACATCCTTGATTGTTTTTGGCTGTTTTGCTGAATGATCGGAGAGAGTAACTTCTACTTTGACGCCTTTGAGAAAGAGCCGTAGATGCGGTACATGCTGTCTCCTGAGTTCTCGGATATTGCACAACTGTAAATATTCAGTACAGATGGTATCCAGGCTGTTCGCCGGGAGACTTATCAGAAGGAATTAATTGATGCACACAATCGCAGTGAGAGCCGTATATGACCCCGATTGTGGTGTCAACATTGACAATAATTTTTCCCAGTGTCGGCCTCACGCTCCTGCAAGAGAGGTGCCAAGGTTTGTCAAAATTATAGAATCGATGAAGTGTACTGGAAGTGTCCACGCCACAGCCGAAGCGGTTTAATTTTTTTTGGCTAATATCTAAGAAGCGGTGAGCATGAACATTAGACGGACTCCCTATTGACTCTCAGGTTCCACTGACGTTTGTTATGTTCGGAGAAGAAGCTTTTTATGTTGAAGATTCTCGGGTTAGTCATGTATCAATATAGTTAGTCTTGCAAGATGTATGGTGAAGAAATCTGAACAGATTTCAACTGAGATGCGGGGTGCGGATTGTACGAAGAGGTTGAGCATGCTGATAGCGGTGGAAGAATCGCTCTATGGGCGTCGACTCTGGATCACCCTACGTTAAACGTGTAATAGTGCTGGGATGCAGGATGAGTGTGGATCGCTTTGATTTGTAAGGAGTGGGGTCAAACCTGACATCGATTCTTTTCACAAAAACAATCCGTACAGCTACATCGTTCTGGCGGTTCGAGGGTATTTTCCCATGGTACTTGAAACTGGGGTAAAATGAGACATCAAGTATAAGTGGTTCGAAAGGCAAGCGAGACGAGCTGACCTCCTCAGTTTCGAAGGAATATGACACGAAAGAAAACAGTTTCTTTTTGCCACCAAAAGCTCGACATGATTAGCCGTGAGATGGAAGAACTGCGACATATGGTCAAGGACTGCCAACCTCCAGGACGAGAGAATAGATCTGGACGAATGGTGCTTTGCAACCTCATGAGAATCTCTGAACCTTTTTTTAATTTCCAATCTTGAATTCACGCTCTCCTTGTTAACAATTGCTAATCACAGTAAGACAGCATGCATCAAGTACACTAGCAAGCAGACTTGCTGACGAGTGCATTCCTTAGCAATGACAATCGTAGTAAGATGAGCGATGTGATATGAACTTACCATCGTAGGGATACACGTAGCCCCTGTTGTCAGCGGGCCTAGTCCAATTCACGGCGAAAGCATTTGTCTGGGCAACGAAAGGCCTGCCAATGGTCCCTGGTTGTAACCCTTGCCGTGGTTGAACCATCTCAGTACAATCTTATTCGCGTAAGTGGATGATAGAGTCGATACGGTTGGTGACCAAGTGGAAGGGATTAGTTGTTTGTAAAGCTAGCATTGAAGCAGAATTCAAAGCGATTTTGAATCACGTTGATTTGTACATGCATCAGTCATGTTGCCGCTTCGTACGTCAATTGCAAGAACCATACATACACCAAACTGAAATTGTTGTCGTAAGAAATCGTCACGATTTATCAACACCATGTTAGATAGATAGAAAGGCACACAATCACGTCTCCATTTAACCCTTCCCAAACTACTTCTTTGGCACTTCCATTCCTTCGAAGCCTTGCAATCCTTTCCGTCGAAGCATCTCAAGAGTATCAGACACGGAAGAGCGCGCTTTGTCGAGAGTAGGAGGGCCACCAGGCAGACCAAGACGCTGTTTTGTCATATTGAGATGCGTGTAAATGCCCGGGACGACGTTAGGCAAGTAGTCCATGACAATCTGCTCCTATGAAGGGAGTTAATAAGGTCACGCCACGATTATAAACATACTACCTTAGGGTCTAGCACTTTAATGCCGCGTTGAAGCCACCACATGGCGTTCTTGAAGGCTTCGTCATTGGGCGGAGTTGCACAGACAATGGCAGCCAGCTTCAAGGGGAATAATCAGCGAGGAAATGCGACATTCAGCCTACGACATACCCGATGTATCACAGTCAGTATCACAGGTTGAGACAGAGGACCAGCTCTGTCCATGGGCATTACGACATCGGCATTAGTACGCAACAGAAGGCGCTGAAGGTCCCTCAAATCTTCGCTTAGAACAGCAGGAAGGAACACAGATTCCCAGGTGTCATTAGCTTCTGGGGTGTTAACTGTTTCAGGCTGCTGCTGCTGCTGCTGAGACAAAGTTTGTTGTTGCTGAGGAGGCGGTGGAGGAGGTTGGGGTATCGTCGCCGGATGGGATGCTTGAGGGGCAGCGATGTTAGAAGGATACCACGTTTGGTGCACTGCGGGAGGCGGCATAGGAGCAGGTTGTGGCGGCTGTTGTGGCGGCATTCCACTTAGTTTATGACCATAGGTTGCCGGAGGGGGAATGACTGGCGCATTTTGTTGACGAGGATGCATCTGAGCCATTCCGCCTTGTACAGGAGGAACATTGGCATTTGGCGAGTTACGAGTTTGAGCTTGCTGAAGGTTGTGAAGTGGCGCAGTGGCATTCAGCCCCAGGAACTTGATGTGATCTGACAAGGTTCTAACAGTATGCTCTAACTCGCGAATTGAGCTCTATTGCGGGTATTTGTTAATAATTATTCAAATTCGGTGCTAAAATCTTACCTCCTGATTTCTAAACAGATCACGCTGCCAGGACATTAATTCAGCCTTCAATCCGTGGACTTCATGACGCAGCTCCTGGGAGAGTTCTTGATGCATCCGATTGAGGTTCTGGCTGTATAAGGGAATGAAGGTTTTTGACATAGCATCGTGAACGTGGTTGTTCAGCAGAGGGACCAAATTTGACGTCAGGATGTGTGCAAAATGAGCAGAGACATCGGGGCGGAAAATCATCTTTTCCAGTTCATTGGGTAGGCTCTGTTGAACATCTGAGGAAAGGCAATTTGAGGATTGATGTCAGACACAAACCTGACTGATGAAGTCAACGAGACCGTTGCCAATCTGCTCATCCAAAGCTGCCTTGACTTCATTCTTCGTAATGGACTCCAATGAAGGGAGCACCGAATTCTGGACTTCATTTTTTACTGCCGCCTCGACCACGCGAGTAGTATTCCTAGTAAGCTCGTTCGATATCAATTTCAAAATCTTCTCTTGACGAGCATAATCTTCGGCCTGCTCATGAGCTCGAGCATCTTCCATACGTTGATCTAAATCAAAAGTTCGATAAGTAGGCCAGACGTAGAACAAGAAAACACTGTACGCTGTTTATCCATTTCCTTACTGATAAGACGCCCAATGCGGGTGTGAAGGCTTTCTTCGCTCTTTTTGATCTCGCGGCTGAGAGTTTGCCCAAAAGCGGAGTCGTTGACCATGAGCGCGTCAGGTCGGTTATTTTTATCCTTGGCCTGTTCTTCTTTCTCTTTCCAATTGACAGATTTACCGCCCTTGCCTTTAGCCTTCTGGTCATCTTGATTGAAATCACCGTCCTCGGACACAGGTGATCGTGCGCGAAGTATGGCGCCTTGAGGCGCGCGAGAAGCCACCGATGCCTGAGGTGCTTGGCGCAGATTCTTGACCTCTGTGACGGGTGCCTGCGGAGGAGTCTCATCCAAAGGAAGTTTGCTTGGCGCGGATGCCAATGCTGTTTCATACCATTCCTTGCGAATAAGAATCTGGTCAACACCGCTTGAGTGGACGTTGAATGCTAATAATGCCAATTCTCCCAAGGGTATTTTAGCCGCAACGCAAGCTGCACTCGTTTCCTTCCCATTAAGGTCCGCCTCAGCAGTAAGAATGACAAAATGAACAGAGTTTTTAGGTCCAGTGAATTCGACGATTTGGTCGAAACTGCCTCGGAAAGCTTCCTCACCATTGACGATGGTCGACTCGAGATTGATTCTAAGAGCAATGATACTCTCGCGGCGATTGTTAGCGACCCACAACGTCTGTATCCTAGAGTCGTAGCTGGCGTGGCCAAACATTCCAATCATGTCGTTATCTTCCTGATTATTACCATTGACGAATTTGACGATGGACAGGGCCTGCTTTGTGGTGTGCGACAAGAGTTGGAAAATAGTGCCATTCTTCCGACCGACGACTAGACCGCCGTCGACGAAAGTCAAAGACGACGGAACATCCTCTCCACGAATGGTATGCGTCGAGAAAGGGAGTTGGTCGTGCATATTCCAGACAGTCAGAGTTGATTCTACGGTAATTGTCGCAAGAGTATAGTGCATGACATCGAAGTCAAAAGCAACAAGGCGCTACAGATGCTTTTAGAATGGATAACAAATGGAAATTACACTACTCACTGAAGAGACCGTAAAAGTCTGGCAGACATGATTGAGATTCGAAAGAGAGATGGGTTGGCCTCGATAGTGCGTCTGGACGGTGGGCAAGTCAATCAGATAAAGCCTATTCTCCGATGCGACAGCCAACGTATTAGGGTCCCTCGGGTGCCACTTCACAGCATGTATTCCGTCGTCACTCGAAGGTTGAACGCAAAGGAGGACTTGACCACTGGTAATGGTTCAAAGACAGTTCAAAAAGGAATGGAGTTACGTACGGAGCATCGTCTGTGATAGTGTCAGGCAACTGCCAAATAATGAATCCTCCTTCAGATGTTACAGCAGCCAGGCGATTGTTATGTACGGCCATGTCAATTATGTAGGAATTGTGCGAGAACACGGATGGGTCGAGCTGAAGAAGAGTGCGGAAGCCGCTAGACCTAGAAATAACGCGAACTCGGCCTTGACAGAAGCCGATTAGATTAAACACGCAGACTCATTTTTTAATAACGCACCTCGGGTCATGGTGTAGGCAACCCAGTGCGTAGCACCGATAGTGCTTCCCGGAAGGAATGTGGTGTCTTGCTTGACAAGAGCGATCGCGGTCGACTTGACCTCATCAGCAGCAGCTTGAATCTCGTGGATGGGTTTAGAGACATCGAAGATAATCGTTTGGGTTTGAGGACTCAAATGCGCAGGAAATTAGATAAGAGGACTACACGAAACAAATGAAACTCACGGAGGGGTTGGCTGGTTCTTTGACACTTTCGACTGAGTCGGACCTTTGCCTCTACCGTTTCCGCGAGGAATCGGCGAGCCCTCCTTATCACGCCTACTTCCTCCTTGTTGCGAGCCTGATACACTGCCTGCGGTCGGTACGTCGGCAACACGGCCCTGTGTTCTTTGGACGTGAGTCTTGGGAGGAGGTGACGAACGTGGAGGCGGAGACGCTGTGCGATTAGGAACAGGCTTGGGGGGAAGAGGAGGAGGGGGAACCCTTGACGTAACTGCCTCTGCCTGAGAGAAGTCAAAAGGTTCATAAGAAGCAGGAGGGGGCGGGAGTTGAGGCTGGAGCTGTCCTCGGCTGATATGCTCGAGCAGGTTTTCAACGGATTGCCTCTTTGGATCAGAAACGGCAGTCCAAGACCCAGAATCCTCGTTGCCACTGGAGACACTCGGGGCCTGAGGCACTGGCTTCTTCTTGACGGTGCTTGCAGATGCAGACAAATGGTCAAAGGGAGAGACGAAGTCAAACATGGACTTGCGAGGTGATGGAGTAGTTTCTTGAGGAGGTGACTGCTGAGGAATCGGCTGCTGTGGCGGCTGAACTGGAATTACAGGAGGTTGCGGGGGCGGTGGGGGAAGGACTTGCTGGTGAACGTTTGCTCGTTGATTAGCTTCCGGCACAACCTCGGCCTGGTTGTATGGACGGTACTCTCCGTCATGCAATGATGGGGCGTATGGCGGAGAAGGGGCGGCGAGAGATGGTTGAGGATCCATGTAATTTGAACGGGGGGGATTTCTGTTGAGAAGGGATATAAGATGATTAACATATGATTGAATGGTTTATGATAAAAGGCCACGCATCGTCCTCGTGGGAGCCATGCAACTTTAAGGCAGAATAATGATAACGATTCAAGAATGCCGAGTTACCCCAAACGCGCAAAGTGCAATAATCTAGGAGGAAATGTGACTCACCCTGCCATTAGTTGCTCCAGCAAATATTTGCCCTGTGCCTCGTTGTGAGTGGGGGTTGATCCTGACCCCGACCGTTGAGATGAGCCAGGAGGAGTTGGAACTTGTTGTGGCGCGGGAGGTGCAGGAGGTGCGGCAGGCGGCTGTTGGCCACGAGGTTGAGATGCACCACTTAGAAGAGACAAGAGAGCACTTTGTCTGTCTGCATTTGTAGGATTTGAATTTGAAGATGAGACTTGCTCATCTGTGAGAGACAAGAGAGAAGCAGAACTTGAATAATCATCAGAAACAGGCTGCTGTGTGAGATGGTGAAATAGAGAATCAATCTGGGACGGAGAAGAGCCGCTTGACGCTGTTGGCTGCAGTGTTGGCTGCTGCTGTGGCGGGGGAGTAGATGCACGAGAAAATAGCTCCGCCAGAGGATTTCTGTTATCCATGATGAAGGTCAAGTCTAGAAAATGCCTGACTTTTGTTCAAACACGCCTCAACCACGAGGCTCGGCTTTTCCCGAGCATCAATCACATCACAACGCCCTAAACACTTGTCAATATCCCTATAAATACCGCCTCCAGGTCCAATCCATCTCCATCCCATTCATCGCCATGTTCTCCGTCAGTACACACACACATTCCTGCTATGTTCTAATGTCTGATCCATATATCTAAACAGATCTCTCAAACCCCCGTCTCCAACCACGGTGCCTGCGGCCAATCATC
This sequence comes from Tephrocybe sp. 9980TJB, assembly GCA_018220975.1. Lineage (NCBI taxonomy): Eukaryota > Fungi > Basidiomycota > Agaricomycetes > Agaricales > Lyophyllaceae > Tephrocybe > Tephrocybe sp. 9980TJB. Next base: position 32,111 of record JABAJU010000047.1, read on the forward strand.
TTGCACCTGTGGCGATAGGTACAATCTCCATCTTTCATACATCAGACGCCTTCTCACATGCGTTTAGCTGCGCCTGCAAGCCCGGCGAATGCAAGTGCTAAATCGCCCAGATCTCGATAACTGTATTATGTGTAAATGATATACATCTATTCATTTAAACAACCGTCACGTTCGAGTCATCTCACGTCCTATGTAAGTACGTAAATCAGCACCATATCAAGGTCCTTAACAAGTGATGGAAATTGGAATATACTGACCTATGTCCTCGTACCTTTGGCGTCGTGCAGGGTCCAACACTTTCAATTGTTGCACCAACTCTGCGCACTCCGCTGACAACTTGTCCACATCCACCTCACTAGAGTGTTCCTTCAACAGTAATCGTTTGTAATAGAATATTGATTCCATGCACCCTGAGTCCCCAGTCAGCAATGATAACCATCAGATAAAGTACCGTACATTTGCTGTCGGGCTGCTCGTCAAGAAGTTCTTGGATAGCTGCAATCTCGCTTTCTACGAGCTCCTTGTCGCCTGGTTGTTATGGTTAATGCTACACACACTCCAAATAAAGGCATCTATCTTGCCTGTACCCATGAGCCAGCGGTGGTACATCCAAACACTCTGATCATTTGGATCGGTGTACATCGCATTTCGCAAAAGGTCAAATTCTAAAGCACGACATCTGTTAACATCAAGTCGCATATTCACAGCACCAAATCAATCACCTTCCTCTCTAAATTTGGCCGGAACGCCACTTGAACTCCCCCATAGCGATGTCAAGACCTTGGAACGTTGATGCCATGCACTGAAGTTGGATATATTCGCCTCAATCTTACGAGACGTGTATACCAGCTCTGATTTTTCTGAACGTGGCACTGACATGCTGGCAAGGACATATCGTCTATAATTCCACGCGTGGACTAGATAATGAGATGAATGAATAGAAGTGACGCAGATAAAGGATCCTACAGTTTCGCGGGTCAGCGTCGAGCAGCTTCTCCACAACATATAGCTCTTTGTCCCAGTTTGCCTTTCGCCATCCGCCAGAGTTCTCGCCATTGTCGCTAGGGCCAATAGGTGTGTTCTCAAGACACCACCTGCGATGATTCCAGATCCAGTAAATCTTAGGATGTGCTTTCAGAGCCGTCATGGTACTGGATAGATCATCCGTTATGAGCATGTTAATTTCCTCTGGTGAGCTGGAAAATATTGAGATTATAGTTATACAAAGACAAATGGAAGTATGAACCTTGTAGGGAAAATGCCATTGAGGAGAATGGTGCGTCGATAGTTCCAGATCGTATAGAACTCGGGGTTCACGTTGAGTAAACGAGAAGTGAGCTGCAGTGCGTCCTTGGACCAGTCCTGGTTTTTCTTCTACAACATTGAATCTTCGATATGAGATGCGAAGAAGACTATGTTTCTAGCGCAACGAACCCTGGACAGGATATCCTGAGTCAAAGAGAGATAATCATCGAGCTTAGCCTTTTCTTTGAGTTTTTTGGCTTCTAGCGCCTGAGCAGACTGTCGAACGCGTTGAACACCGTGCTAAATTACGGATGAATAAGAATTGAATTGCAATCAGGGAATCAAGAGACAGACCACCATATTGGAGGGACAGATGAAGTTGTGAGCGTGTGAATCTGAGTTGGACCAACGCTTGACTTGCGCTCACTGCCCTGTTTCCTCAAAAATGCCGACCGCCGTCTCCCAGCTGCTGTCTCCAGAGTCCCTTAAGGCTCATTTCCCCCTGACTTTCCCCATCCCAAATCCAAACACTCACCCTGACCTTCTTACGACAAGGGATCTTCACCGTGAAGAAGATCTCCTTCGCAATCCCACATCTTTTCGTTCATGGTGGTCAGCTATCAACACCGCAAGGGAAGCCTTCATTTCCCTTCAGAAGGTCGAGCCTTCAGACTCGCCGAGAGAAGTCGCTGCGTTACTGGGCCCACTCGCGTCACCCCTCGCACGGATTTCACTTCAGCGCCTCACATATCTTTACGAAAGTGCCCTAGCCCAGTTTCCTAATTCTTTCAAACTCTGGAAGTCTTACCTCAATCTACGCATGTCGTTTGTTCTCGGAAAGCTCGTCCTCAAAAAGAGAGCTGGGGGGAAGAAAAAGTTCCCCGAGATGAAGGACGCGTTGGAAGAGGAGCATGACGACTTGGAGGAGTGGGAAGGTGGCTTGGACCCTGTCGTCGGATGGGAAGAGTGGAAGTCCCTTGTAGCGACTTTTGAACGCGCTCTGATGTGGCTACCAAGGGTTCGTCGCTTTTTTGACTTGTTTCGTTTAGAAGAAATTGACATGCACATTCTAGCTACCACGTTTATGGCTGATGTACCTTTCTATTTTCTTCCATCCCCAGTGTCCGCCGGTTCTTTCGTATACTCATGCTCGTCATACATTTGACAGAGCATTGCGCACCCTCCCTCCCTCCCTTCATTCGCGGATATGGGTGCGCTATCTTTTGTGGGCAGAAAGGAAAGGCGGCGCAATCACCGTGCGCATATACCGCCGTTATCTCGCCATTGACCCCAGCATTACTGAAAGGTTCACAACCCTCCTGCTCCAACCTATCAACTCACCCCCTCGACCGCTAGAAGCTGCAAAATTGTTTTTGTCTCTTGCGAGAAAGGCTTCGCGTGGCGAATATACAAGCCCGGAAGGAAAGAGCCCATACCAACTCCTCGAGGATTGGATAGATGTCGTTGAGAAATATTCGGACGAGGTTGGTCTAGATGTAGACGAAACTATTGCTTCCAACCAGGCTCTGGAGGAATCTGAAAGAAATGCAGAGGCCATTGAGGCCCCGTCTGCCACCGCCGATGGAAACAAGACGCACCCTTACGACGAGGATGAGGACCCTACGAGCTCACGGAAGCTGAATGTGGAAAAGATCATTCACAAGGACGGACTCGATGTATACAAGGATCAGGCAGGTCGTTTATGGACGGGTTTGGCTACGTATTGGATCAAGCGAGCAGAGTTTGACCGAGCCAAGGAGACCTTTGAAAACGGCCTCAAATCCGTCTTAACCATCCGGGATTTCACTCAAATTTTTGACTCCTACGCCGAATTTGGAGAGTCTCTTGTCAGCGCCTTGATGAGCAGCCTGGAGAACGAAGATGATGACACTGAAGAAGACGCTGCTGAGACTGAACGGGAGTTGGATGCGAAAATAGCAGAATTTGAGGACCTTACTGACCGGCGACCTTTCCTTGTCAATGATGTTCTTATTCGGAGGAATCCAAATGACGTGCAGGAGTGGGAGAAGAGGGTCGCATTATGGGGAGAAGATGATGAAAAGGTATGCGTGTCTATTCGCAGAGTAACGAATCCCCTCTTATGCATGATATGATCAGGTCGCCGAGACTTACACCAAAGCGCTTGAAACGATCAACCCTCGCAGGGCTACGGCTAACCTTCATCGATTATACATTAACTTTGCAAAGTTCTATGAAGAGGGAGGGGCAAGCGGGCAAGCTGAAGAAGACCTTGACAGCGCTCGTAAGATTCTTGAGAAGGCTACCAAGGTCAATTTCAAACTCGTGGAGGATCTTGCCGAAGTTTGGTGTGAATGGTCGGAGATGGAGATTCGTCATGAGTATGTTTCCATCCTTGTTTTTAATTATTTTCAGCTCACCGCGATATTAGAAATTATGACAATGCTATTCGAGTTATGCAACGGGCGACCGCTATTCCGAAGAATACCAAGATCAACTATCACGATCATGTATGCTGCTTTGTTGGCTACATCGTAATGCTCCCTGATCCGCGCCCTTTTTTTAGGCCCTTTCTGCGCAAACAAGGTTGTTCAAGTCCTTGAAACTGTGGTCTTTCTACGTCGACCTCGAAGAGTCCATAGGGACAGTGGAGTCGGCAAAGAACGTGTATGACAAGATACTCGAGCTTCGCATTGCCAATGCACAGATAATCGTTAACTATGCCGCATTCTTAGAGGAGAACAAGTATTTCGAGGAGAGTTTCAAGGTATGATACTAAGCTATGGTTCATGTCTCAAGTTTACTAAACCAACCATAGATTTACGAACGTGGCGTTGAACTGTTCACGTTCCCCATATCTTTCGAACTCTGGAATATCTATTTATCCAAATTTGTGAGACGCTACGTATGTCTTCCTCCCGCCAGAAACGAAGTCTTTTACTGATACTTCTTTAGAGCGGCTCAAAACTTGAACGAGCTCGCGATCTCTTTGAACAGGCTTTGGAGAAATGTCCCCCGAAATCCTGTAAACCTATTTTCCTCATGTACGCGAAGTTGGAGGAAGACTACGGCCTTGCTAAACGCTCCATGAACATCCTTGATCGCGCGACCAAAGTTGTTTCTGACCAAGACAAGATCGATGTACGTTGTGCGGCCCACCTCTTGCCTTCATTTCCTAACAAAAAATCCTCAGATGTTCACTATTTATATTGCGAAAGCAACGGAGAACTACGGCTTGCCAGCGACTCGGCCAATATATCAACGGGCATTGGAAGGTAAGAATACATACAGTAATTTTTTTGTTATGCTCATCGAGTATCTAGTGCTCCCTGACCGCCAAACTGCCGAAATGTGCCTCCGCTTCGCAGCCATGGAACGCAAACTCGGTGAAATCGATCGTGCACGCGCCATCATTGCTCATGCCTCTCAGTTCTGCGACCCACGCGTCAATCCCGAATTCTGGGCACATTGGCACTCGTTCGAGCTCGATACAGGCTCAGAAGATACGTTCAAGGAGATGTTGCGAATCAAGAGAAGTGTTCAGGCACAGTTCAACACAGAGGCGAGCTACTTGGCTGCCGAGACCCTTGCGGCTAAACAAGGCACGAGGAAGCCTGAGGATGAAGAGCCACAGGACGCTATGGCAGCTGCCGAGAAACAAGCTGGCGGTTTTGTGGCTGCAACTACGACTCGGTTGCCACCCGTTGATGGGGAAGAGACAGCGGCTGAAGCTCCAGTTGCTAATGTCGATGAGATCCATATTTCTGACGACGACGAAGATCTATAGTATATTGTTGTATGTCGATGTCTCTTGCCTCATTATACTTATTTGTACGATTTTACCTCTTGACTTGCATTGAGCCTCTGGTATCTGGTAAGTTGTTGTAACCGTGTCTGTCCTCTGAATGTTATCTGTCCCATCGCTCGACTTCAACATCGCAGATATCTTCCCATTTCGCCTCCCATCCTTCATCTTGCAGCCATGGTTGCTGAACCCATTTCGAAATAATAACGCGCGAGTCTTCAAAGGATATTGAATGGCTCCGAAGGCTGTTTACAAGTTCGATTTGAAAGTTGAGGGAGCGATGATATGGGGCCAAGATAGAAGATACAGACGTCACTGATATAGTGTGAAACTCCCAACGACCATGATAATAAACGAACCACTCGCACCAAATTTCTCTAGTGACCACGTTACCCACAGTGGTTCTTGATGAGCCCATTGCCAACCTCTGATCTTGCTCGCTTCAAAGAGCAGTGCTTCCATATTTTCTATGGCTGTATTCATTCGGCGAAATTGCTTTTGCTGAAGACGGAGATTTCATTGAGGACAAGACAAAGCCATTGTGTTATCTGCCTCACAAGTTTTGAAATTACTAGGTCTAGGTGTGCGATACATTTATCCATAAATTCGAGTTTGGGGCCGACAAGCACTGATCTTGGCTGTTTATCGGGAAGAACGGCGATTTCATTGCTTGATCGAAGGTGACATGAGAAATAGAATTTAAAGGTTGTTACGAAGCGCATACTCCAAATCGGTTCGTGCGTCGACAAGGTTTTTTGCAGCCTTTAGACCATCGAGAAGAACAAGATCATCCCATGTTTGTGCAATTAACCGAATTTCTTGCAAAAGAGTACGAGCTTTTCTATGATATGTAGATTCTGTAGAACGAGACGGTGAGATTGGAGAATTTATCTGCTTTGCAATTGGAGAAGACGTTGGGGTGGAAGGACCGCGAAAGGAGGCAAGGCGACCACTCATCGCAGAAGAGGATAAGATGTTGTTTGGCTACCAAGACGATCGTAAATAAACATCATAACATGCCCAAAAAAGTTTTCCTTAAAAGCACTAACTAGTAACTAGCCATTGATAGCGGCAATGGGGCGCAAACGAAAAAACAGGACCCATCTCAAAGGACCTATTCAAACTGCAGAGGATGGTGTGCCCAAGTCATTTATCATAAAACATGGCCAAGTTGGCAGTTCTCTTACCCAGCTCGTTCGTGACGTCCGTAAAGTCATGGAACCCAATACTGCAAGTCGATTAAAGGTGTGTATTGATCACAGTCCCCTCTATACCACTTTTGACACTGATCGAAGGAAAGGAATCGCAATAAACTGAAAGACTACCTCACGATGGCCCCAGCTTTACAAGTCACTCACTTGCTTGCATTCACTTTGACCAACGTCGCCCCTTCACTCAGAATTGTCCGTCTATCCGCCGGCCCAACTCTCAGCTTTAGGATAGAACGGTACAGTCTAATGAAGGATATATTGAATGCTTCACGACGAGCCAGAAGCATTGGGATGGAATACCTCAGTTCACCTCTGGTATATAGCCACATTCCACCTTTTATCTTTGAACTAATTAACTTTCACAGTTAGTACTCGCGTCATTCCCTCCTCCATCACCGACAACACCAACACACCTCCCCCTTCTTATGAAAACTTTCCAAACCATGTTCCCTCCCCTCTCTCCTCAATCTTTGACACTTTCCTCTGCTCGAAGAGTGGTTCTAGTGTCTTATAATGCCGATCGCGAGACCGTGGAATTCCGCCATTATCTTATTACCGTAAAACCTTATGGGGTCTCTAAGCGCGTTCGACGTGTGCTTGAAGGAGCCACATCCAAAAGCTCTGCAATTTCGGGGGTCCTTGACCTCGGCAACGAGAAAGACATCGCGGACTTCATGTTAAGAAGAAGAGGGGAAGCAGGACCAGACGGTGGATATGAAAGCGCGGCTTCATCGACGGAAAGTGTTGCTGGAGACGACGGAGATGCGGTTGACCTAGCTGGTGATTATGTTGGGAGGAATAACAAGAAGGGGCAAAGAAGAGCGGTCAGGCTTGACGAAATCGGGCCAAGGATGGAATTGAGATTGGTCAAAATCGTGGAAGGTGTCCCAGGAAAGGAAGGGAATGTCATGTATCACCACTTTGGTTTGTCATTTTTGCCTTTCACTCGAAGTCCAACACTGACATCCGTGCAGTTAAAAAGACGAAGAAAGAAGTTGCCGCTCAGCAGGCAGAGCATGTTGCGAAAGCAAAATTAAAAAAAGAGCGACGGGAGGAACAAGAACGAAATGTTCAACGCAAAAAAGCTGCCGAATCTCGTGGAAAGGGAAAGGCAAATGTCGAGGACGAAGATACAGAAGCCGGAAGTGCAGATGATGACGGGAACGACGACGATGATGATGACGGGTTAGAGGATGAGATTGACAATTGGGATGACGATGAGGAGATAAGTGAGGGCGAAGTTAGCGACGGAGATGACGGCGAAGCTGCAGAAAGTAGTGCTGACGAAGAGGAAATTAAGCGACCAGCCAAAAAATCGAGAATTAAAGGGAAGCGGTAGTTTATAATCACGATATACGCAATACATTATGGTTCTAGGAATATCTATACTTGAGAACTGACCATCATACAATCAAAACCATTTTCCTAAAAAACGCTCAACTCTCATTTTGACACCCTCCCAATTGTCCAATGCTGGTCGCACGTCCAAAAAGAACGATAAATTATTGCTGGGAGACGAACCAGATGCATGACCGGTGTAAAAATCAATGATATATCGCGTCCGCACACCACAGCGGTCAACGATCCAGTCATGTCGATCGAAAGGCGCAGCATACCTATTGAACGCGTAAGAGGTTGAAAAAAGAATTACAAGTTGGCGACGAACCCAAGAAGCATCTTCCATCGAGCCCTCGGGCTCCGTTCGGTAGGTTTGCCTTGGAAATTGACAAGCTTCACTCCACCGCACGCCTCCGCGCCTCTACCAGCCTCCCACTTGAGGATTTCGGTCCAGGCACGTTCATTTACAGCATTATGTATGGGGACAATACTCTTCATATCCGCGGCCTGTGGGTTGTGGTTTTTGCGAGCCATAGCAGCGAAGAACTGGGCTTCTGAAGGGTAGACCCAGTTACCGTCAGCAAGACGTGGTATTGACGATGTTTCTCGCTCAGTAGACAAGGATGCATGAGAAGAGGACGAAGGGGCATTGGAAAGAAAACGACTCCATGATGAGGAGGCGGTTGAGCTGTGGTCAACTGGACATGACTCGGGCTTTGACTGGGAGGAGTGGTCAACCGGACAACCGCCAGTCGACATTATGTTTTCGCCAGAAAAGAGTTTGATGATAAGTCGGATTCGGAAGCTTGTCCGCAGGGCACGGTACGCTTCGGACCCGGTATCTCAGTAGCCGGTGAGCTACTTCTCCTCAATATAAATTAGGCTTGCAGATCCCCACACCACAACTATCACTCTCTACCCCATAATGCCTTCATCTCAGCCCGTCTTTTCTACGCAACTCACCCGGTTGTTCAAGATCAACCACCCTGTCATGCTTGCTGGGTAACTTATCTTCTTTGTCGTTCTGTACAGGGTATTAATTTGTGCCCAGCATGAATGTCGCAGCTGGTCCAAAGTTGGCTGCTGCCGTTACAAATTCAGGCAAGTCAACATTTATTTTCCACCAAAAGCCACTACTTATTCTTTACAGGCGGAATCGGTGTCATTGGCGGTGTTCGCCAGAGCCCGAAATTCCTCCAAGGTTCTATTGATGAACTCAAGAGTCATCTCGAGGACAAGAATGCACCTTTCGGTGTCGATCTTCTTCTCCCTCAAGTCGGTGGAAATGCAAGGAAAACCAACGTTTGTCCAATGCTTCTATTTTTCTATTTTTGACCTAACTTTTGACTTAATATTCTGCAGAAAGATTATACCGACGGTCAACTCCCACAGCTCATTGATGTAATTATCAAGAGCAAGGCGTCGCTCTTTGTTTGCGCTGTCGGTGTTCCCCCTAAATGGGCTGTTGATAAACTGCATGCAGCTGGTATTCCAGTCATGAAGTACGTTCCGACTCCCCTGACCCTGCGCTGTTAATATTTACACGCGACTCAGCATGGTTGGTCATCCCAAGGTTGGCTTCTTTAGATTCATCCTTATGTGCCCAACCTCACCTTGAATTTTAGCATGTTGCCAAAGCACTTGCCCAAGGTGAGATTCCTCCAACAAACTTTCGACGCGATATTCATCCAGGTATTTAGGCGTCGACATCATTTGCGCCCAGGGTGGTGAGGGCGGTGGCCACACCGGAGACACTGCGTTCTCCATTCTGATTCCCGCTGTCGTCGATGCTTGCAAAGGCAAGACGAGCCCGCTAACAGGCGAGCCCATCCTAGTCGTAGCCGCTGGTGGCATTGCCGATGGTCGCGGTCTAGCAGCTGCTCTTGCGTCGGTTGCATCCTATTTCATCCGCATCCGCTGATGGCTCATCGCAATCTTTCTAGGTACGGTGCCTCAGGTGTATGGGTTGGAACTCGGTTTGTGGCTAGTGTAGAGGCTGGCGCACCAAAGAAACACAAAGAGATGGTTCTGACCGCTGGCTACGATGATGTGGCACGTACCCTCATTTACTCAGGACGGCCCATGAGTGTCCGTAAGACATCATACGTCGCAGAATGGTTTGTCTCCTTCGTCACTCTTACCCATGATAGCAATTGATCGAAGTTATTCAGGGAATTGAAAAGACAGGATGAGATGAGGGCTTTGCTTGCAGAGGGAAAGGTTCCACATGAAGTTGAGCTTCAAAGCCATCCCGAAAAGTCGATTCCAGGTTTTGCATGTAAGCCCTAGTTTTTTTACCGCAGTTGCTTCGCTAACAACATGAACATCACATAGGGTTAATGGGACGTGTTGCTGGTTCGATCAACGTAAGTGCCTCTTCTCTGAATTTGACTAGATGTTTACGTGGTCCTGCTACTAGGACATCAAACCTGCGAAGGAAATGTAAGGCTCTCTTTTCTGTCTTTCTACGGACTATCTAAACTGTTTGCTTAAAGTGTGGACGAACTGGTTTCTACAGCGGCTGCTAGCTTGCAAAACGCTCAAGGCCTGATGCGTGCAAAATTGTAATATTATCTACTCCTGAACTAATTTATGTGTGGACGGACGGTTATTGGATTAGGAATATAACATTATCATATACACTTCACACACACTACATAACAACAATTTATTGCACATGCGGATTTGACAACATTCAAGTTTCTAAGAGGTTGATGTTCGTGATAGGATCACAATGGGAGTGGGGGGTGGGGGGTCATTCGACTAACTCAAGAACAAAGTTCCTCATGAATCTTTCTTGCCTAATACGCTCATGCCTGCAACAAGTGAATCTCTGTTCCTCGTTTTTGCACTTTCCTTGGGTATCCTAGTCCTTTACAGATCTTTGTATGACCAGTTCCGAGGCCATGGGCCTCCTGACTATGCGAAATTATCTGGTGTACCTGATCCAAATCCGTTAAAGGATTTCGATATCGATAAAGCAAAGGCGAGACCTTATCGTCCATTTCGCTGGGAATATTACCAACATATGGGTAGCTGTCAAAACTCTCCGTTGTCTGCATACTGAATAAACTATGACAGCTTTAAAGAAACTAGAACCCAATTGGTGGATAGAGCTGGAGTCCACTTATCGTGAAAGAATTTCCCAACGACAACAGCTGTATGCGGATCATGGCCAGGCTATACTGGATGCATTGCCAGGCAGCCAGCTTGCGTGTACAGAACTAATGGAGATGGTCATAGTCTTTGTCTGCACCCGCTATCCTGCTCAGTTCCAGATGAACTGGAGGACAAGGATCTTCCTGAATCACATTCTCGGAACTTGGTCGAATATCCAAACGATCCATCCTCTCAAGTTCTTACTTGATCACGTTCCCGAGGACTTTCTCGTCACCCAGCTAGATGAAAGAACTGGTCTCTACGTCTTACGTGCAGCAGTTTCCTGTTCAGCAGTAGGATGGAAACTCCAAGAGAAGATGGGAAAGCCTCTCCATGAGATACACGAACCTGTACCTGATTACAAGGAGAAAATGCAATTCTCCATGGATCGGTGAGTCTAACTAAGATTAAGGATAATGTGCTAAGTAACTCGCAGTTATTTTTCGAAAATGACGAGCGACAAACCTATCCAGAGAGGGTCCTGGTCGTTGGAGATCGGGAAACCCCTTTATGCTCAACCCGGTGATCCACACTATGAAATGCGGGGCACTCAGCAACCCAGTCTCGATATAAAGGATATCTATCTGCGGGTTGACTGGCAAACCCTGCGACGCCTCCCAAAAACCGCAGCCATCGTCTTCAATTTCAAGGCCTTGTTTACGCCCGTTACACAGTTTCAGAATGAGCCGTACATTCCTAAGCTTGTGGCAAAGGTTGTGCGGGATGGTAAACAGACTCTCAAAGACTACAAGTCGACATATCACATCGAGCATAAGTTACTCCCCGCTTTAGATATGTGGGCCAAGGAACAGGAGGACAAAGGATGGGTCCCGAGAGGATGGAAAGAAAGGACGCTCGACGAGGATCCGTATTTTCCAGGATGGAATAAGGACTACAGCCTCTGAAGCCACTTTTCTCGACTTTCGTCCCATAGTCTCCTTTCGTACCTCTTGTATCAGACACATCGTATCGTCCCTAGTCGGAATCCAGAAGTTCAGCTAGCTCGCGTTCCTCATCCTCAGTTAATTCGAAATCACGCTTTTGACCGTCTGTATTGGAAGGCGCTGGCGATGAAGGTTTCTGGACTTTTGGCGGTGGCGGTAGCGGCGTTAGCAGTTCTAGAAAAGAGTTAGCAACGTCATTCATTATTAAGACATAGCCTGAATCCCACCGCTCAGTCTCCATTTACGTATCGTGCCATCCAAGCTGGTGCTGATGACCCATGGCTCCACTTGATTCACACCGTTACTTCCGACAGTGATACGTTTCCAGAGACGAATGGCTGTAATGTCATGCCAGTGGGCATCCTGTTCTCTGAGGAGTTCTGGCTCTTCCAGTGTTGATACATCGAAAACTCGAAGCATGTCCCCTGCTGCCGTTAGAAGGTAGGGTTCTCCGAGTTCAGTGAGAGAAAGGGGAAGTATAGATCTGACAGGTGCAATATGGGTTATTGGGGGTGGAGCTTTTGTAAGAGACACTGAATCTCTATTCAATACTTGAACGGTTTCGTCCGAGGACGCTGTAAAACATCATGGGTGTCATTGCGACCTTAAGATACGAAATAACACACCTGTCCAAAGTTGCCCGTTACCGTACAGCATCTCATTGATACGCGTCCGGTGATGAGTAAATTCCTCCTGGATTGCGCCGCGCCATAAAATAGCTTGTCTTTCGTCCTTGGTAAGCACCCACGACTTGATTATTCCCATTGTATCTGCAGTATACAGGACAGCAGACGAGTCGGATAACGCGTTTCCATCCAGACACTCGACAGGTCGCGTATGCGAAGATATAGAGCCCATGCTCCTCAGGGGTTCTTTCTGTTGTGGCGTAGACAAATCCCTGGTATACATGTGAGATTGAGATTAAAACTCTTTGGCGCTGACGGCGCACCAGAACCGGACAATCTTATCCGAACCTGACGAAATCAGTAGATTTAGAGACGTGAAGACAAACAAACTCTTGACAAAATCGCCGTGAGCGTTTGGCGTCGTTGATAGCAGTTCTTTAGTCTATTAAGGAAACCATGAAAAGTGATATTGGACGAAATTAGCGGATTTACATCTGTGTCCCACAATCGAATTGTCTTTCCAAAATTCGTCAGTGAAGGGATCAACTGAAATTAATGAATCGATTACTTGGTCCCAGGAGCCAGTGATAAGTATCTTTCTATCGCCAGATCCCAATATTTTATCGGAAAATGCAAGAGTTGTAACGGGCCCTGTGTGCCCTTTGTAAAGCTGAGTGGTTTTGCCAGACTATAGCAAAGATTTAACACGATAAATAGATATCGGCTTCGTTGCTTTCATGTACCTCCAGATCAAGTTTTCTGGCAACCGCGGTATTTTCAGCAATCCAAGCATAGGATCCATGTACTTGTATGTTCAGAGCTTTCCCAGAAAGTTGGATGGGAGATCCAAGGGACTTTATCCTTTCCGATTTTTGTCTACGGGCCTGAACACGCGTAAGGAACAAAGGAAGCATGAATTCGAAAGAACACAAACTTCATCCAGAATCAGGTGAGCCTCTGAGACGAGAAAGTTAGACGTGTCACTCGCCATATCTGATGATATGGTGAACGCAAAAACACAAAGATTTTTATTATATAATCTGAGGCGCGGCGCGTCAGGCTGGGATATATCAATACATGATAGGAGTCGGAGAACAGCTACACTACTTGGTGTGCAAAGGGAATGAGGCTAAGAATATACACAAAACGAATATATCAAGATGCGGGCAAAAGGAGTGTTATCAACGCGTGTACGCTGATGAGATGGAAGATAAATGAGTGTGGTTGGAAATAATCGATACAGCTCCAGGGATGTAGGTATGGAATCAAGAGGCCTTGCAAAAATTAGATATATGTCAGCGGGAAATATGGATATCATGGCCAACATTTTGACCGAATCTGAAAAGGAACCACTGTGGGTTAGACCTCCCGAGTGGTAAAGGGCAAATGGCGCGAGGGTATTAGAATTCAAGGAACTGATAGGCTATAGGGTCGAAACGCTGGTGAAGTGCAGGGGGTTGCTCCTCCCTAATGAGGCCAGGCATTTCGTCTGCAGAAGGAAGAGGTTGATGCACAAAGTGGCGAGTGTCATCCAAGGATGAAGTGTGAGGGATGATAGGTGCCTATAGAAAAACATTACCATCATGTTCGGCACGAGTAAAATGGCGAACTTACATTGATTTCGCGACGTTCCAGGGCGCCCCAATCCACGCCTCTGAACCAGGGATGATCCAAGATATCCTGTGGTCCTCCAATCATGTTTCCTAAGCGTTTTGTACGGTCTGGATTCAAGAACGCTCTGATAAGGTCTCGAGACAGAGGGTCCATGGTCCGTGGCCAGTGGATATGTCCGTTCAAGATCTTCTCATATATCCCATAGGGAGACTCGTCAAAGAATGGTGGATAACCAACAAGCATTTCATAACAGAGTACGCCACAAGCCCACCAGTCCGCAGCCTTTCCGTGGCCATCCGATTGTATGATTTCAGGAGCGAGGTATTCAGGAGTGCCGCACAGGGTCCATGTACGGTCGTCAACGATTTTGGCAAACCCAAAATCGGTCAAGCGAAGATAACCCCGGGCGTCCAAGAGGAGATTTTCAGGTTTGAGATCGCGGTAGATAATGTTGAAAGAGTGTAGGTATTTAAGAGCGAGGATGATGGTCGCCAGATAAAAACGAGTGACGTCTGGTGTGAAGCGGCGAGCGCGTCGAAGATGGGTGAAAAGCTCGCCTCCTGGAACATACGACATCAACATATAGACGTTGATGCTATCTTGAAAGGTAGCAAAAAGGTCCACGACAAAAGGATGGGAGACTCGTGAGAGAATGTACCGCTCAGCATTGACATGTTCCACTTGACGGAGTTTTACGATATCCGTCTTGCGAAGTACCTTCAGGGCAAAGTAGTTCTGAGCGCCTGGATGGGTTACAGAGAGTCGGTGCCGGACAAGGAGCACCCTTGCGAAGGTACCTGAACCTGAACCAACCATCAATTATTGCGTTAATCACGGCGACAAAATATGTATACCAACCTAGGGTTCCCCGCACTTCAAAATCTGATAATTTGAGACCCGACTTTTGAAGATGCACCTGTTCATCCTCAAGAAGGCGCAGAGGGCGATTAGGGGATGTCAAGGTTGCCATATCCTTGTCAACGTCCATTTCTGTAGTATCTGTGTTTGATCGGGCAGCAATAGCCGCGACAGAGGAAGCATCGGAAATTGGCCTAGGCCCCGCATCTGTAGTCACTGCATCTCCACCAAGTTCGCTATTACCAGGCGAGAGAGGTGGAGTAATGGGAGCTTTAGCAGGGAGGGTCTGTCCATCTCGATCGTTCATGATAACGGAGTTGCCAATCAAAGGCCGGTAGCTGGATTCAGGAGAGACGGGAGAGGGTTGTGGAATAACAACTGAGAGAGAGGGCATGGATACAGGATAGATGAAAGGAGGCGATTTGCAAGAGATTACTGGGGGTTAGAAACAAGAGATGGTGGATAAAATGGCATTAATGTCGGTAGGCTCTGGGTTAGCCAAGATTAATGCCAGAAGGTGGCCGAGTCAAAAGACCTAACAGAATATAGAGACCAACTCTTGCTACGGAGTCTATCAGTGGGAATGTGAAAAGAGCAAGAAATTAAAGACAAACGGTATACGGAGTCAAGGAGCGCGCACTGTACTACAGAGTTGTCAGGTCAGAGATGGTGGTGGTTTGGGAAAAGCGCAGTGTGAGCGCAAATCATCCAGTCACCGACAACAGCAAGCGACGTTCACTTTTCCATCAAAAAAGCGTCGCAACAATATGAATGTCATGTGATGCTCAGGGCTCAGGAGAACAATCAAGGTTCCACATGGTTAAACTCTCTGTAACAGCTCAAATCTACTCGTTGCTCTCTGTAACACCGAAGGCAAATGTTGGGGCTCCATACAAACTCGTTACTACCCGCACGCTGCCCCCTTCACCAGCACCACCCGCAACATACAATGGTATGAAGTGGTCTTCTCTTGGCTGTGATGCACGGAATCCCGGATGGTTAACCAAGTTCACCATTGCCTGCTTGCGCTTGTGCGCCTGAACAAGGTAGTCAGGTCAGAGATACCAAGTGAATCTGAAATTACATACATCCGATATTGTGACTGCGTCAAAAATAGCTCGATCGAACTCCCGGTGTACAGGTTTGCAAGTGTCGGGCGAGAAGCCAGCATAATCTCGTAGATTGTGGAAGGTCAGCCCACCAGATATGACCAATATTCCCTCTTTCCTAGATTTTTCACCCGCTTCAGTTTCCCAATGTCAACTTGATCCTTATATACGCAACAGACCTCAGTTGTGCAACTGCCTTCCCTAAGGCCCAGTTCTTCTCTGGGCTCATGCTCGAGTCGATGGAGACCTGGACGATCGGAACCTCGACCAACTCTTCCCCAAACATCAGTTTGAACGGAACAAATACACCGTGATCCAGCCCGGGTCCTTCAAAGCCGCGTCCATCTTCGCCGCGGGCTTCAAGTTTGGAAGTCGTCCTTGCCGATTGCCCAGCCTGATTATGGCATTTTATGAGTTGGAATGCAAGCGATGATGTATGTACACCAACCTCCTGATACAACTGGACGACACGCTTCGAAAGGTTTGAATCGCCCCTAGATTTGAATTTTAATTTGTACATTGAGGGCTGGAATCCATAGTAGTCCATCAACAGCGGATTTTCATCACCATAATCAGTGACTGTGCTTGTTTTATTAGAGATCAAGGACAGCTTTGGAAACGAACGCACCTAGACGAGTGTTGAACGTTTCCCAATGAGCACTAAAAACCACGATGCCCTTTGGCTCGTACTTCTTCAGCAGTGCAGGGCCAAAGTCTCGGAGAAACGAAGCCAATGGGCCCGTAGGCCCAGCATAAGTTCCTAAGCGACCGTGTACCTCGTTATCTGGGAAGGCCAGAAATGGAGATCCATGGGCGAGAAAGAAGGCCGGAATGTTATTAGGTGTCGACGGCAGAGCTTCTATGGCTTTACGCCATTCTGATTGGGCAAGAACAGGTGTAGCGGTCATTGTACGGAGGTGAATAGGTCTGAGTAAGAATGAGGAAATAGATGGGACAAAGACCATAAATACAGAAATCAGTAGAGTGAATCCTGCGAGATACAATGTCGGCACGTACATGCCGGAGGATGAGTACCAGAGTGCCCGTTTCCTTCGCTGGACATCTCTTACCAGGCTCAAATTAGAGCCGAGAGGCTCAGTCATCGTCGATATTTCTCGTCACCATTGTCGCATCATTTTCTAGACTGAAGATGGTCAACATGGGAAGGTGTAATGGAATTGTAGTATTGATTGACAAATGAATTGGTAATATCACTAGACTTGATTTCAAACAGCGGACACCTTGTTTGTCCTTTCTCATCATGGCAAGTCGTTGGCTTCAAGGTAAAACCATCAGGAAGGGTGGAGCAGCTACATCGACGAATAATACCCGTTCTTCAACACCACAGGTTCAGAGCACTTCTTCGACGGTCTTTGGAGGAGGCGTTAAAGATGCCTCTGGACGAACCACCGAGTACTTCGTCAGTTCACTCTCGAAAATCTGTACATCCTCTGACAAATGTAGGTAGTCTATGGACGATCAGTGCCCGGTATGCAAGAGTGACCGTTACCTCAATCCAAAACTGCGTTTGCTTGTGAGCGCCTGCTATCATAAAATGTATGTGCGTATTGTTTGCCTCATCCTGAATAGAACAGTACTCTGATCACAATACCCACAGGTGCGAGTCATGCATAGACCGCCTGTTCACGCTTGGTCCCGCCCCATGTCCTATCTGTAACAAGGTCCTTCGCAAACTTGCTTTTACGCCTCAAACATTTGAAGACCTTGGTGTCGAGAAGGAGGTTGCCATACGCAGACGAATCGCAAAAGAGTACGTGTCATTCTTTCATTCATAGTCCATACAACTTACAAATTTTCCAGATTTAACAAGCGACGTGAAGATTTCTCTGACCTTCGATCTTATAATGACTACCTCGAAGAGGTGGAGGAACTCAGTGAGTCTCTATTCCCTATCTGGGTTTTGATCTCATTTTTGCTTCTAGCGTTCAACCTGATAAATGATATCAACCTACCGCAGACAGAAGCTCGCATTCAGGCCTACCGCGCGGAGAATGCGGCACTCATTGAACTCAATATTCAGAGAGAAGAAGCCTATGCGCAAGCATTGAAAGACCAAGAAGATGTGGAACGACGGGACCGGGAAAGTAGGGCGATGGAAATTCGCCGTGAAGAGGAAGAGGAGCGAGAAGAACGCGAAAAGAGTAAAAGAGAGATTATTGACAAGCTGGAAACTAGCGACAAAAGCGCAGACAAAATCATTTCAAAATCTCGTGCTAATGCGGCGAAAAGGTCCTCCGCCCGTTCCTCATCTTCGACGATACTGCAAAGCAACGCCAAGTTGCTACGAACAAGGGCGGCTCAGAGCACATTCATTCCTGATGCCCCTCACGTGCCTTTGGAGGACAACTGTGATAGTTACGAGGACATGTTTGAGATGAAGAGTGACGGCTATAATGACTTTATGAGTGATGCAGTTCGGAAGGATCGTGAAGGGATCATGAAGGGTGGAGGATACAAAATCGAGGAAGCTTGGCAAAGGGCTCTACTTAGTGCCGTTGCTGCGCTGGACTTGCCTCCACTCTCAGGTCTACCCACAGATACTTTCAAAATGGACTCCGGTGGAGATGTGATTATGAATACCGCCTGACTAGGATATCAACAGAATACTGGTTATACGCTATACAATATAATACGTGCTTAAGACTATAATGGACGAATCCTCAACCTTGATCCTCAATCTCGGAATAATGAATAAAACTAGTCGTCAATACCTAGTACTAGTGACTGTCTTCCTGCGGAGTTTGTCGCTTTCGGATAACGGCTGTGTCATAGGGAAATACAATATTTGATATTGAAGTTTCCTGAGGCAGTCTTAAGTGAAGTACAAACATCACATGAGCATGAGCCTACCCAAGTTTCCTTGTATGCAATCTGGCGCGGTCCAAAAACTTGAGAAGGGGTTTGGAATGATCCTCAGTCACGAGTTTCGATGTTCCTTGCGGGGGCTGTGGGGTAGGGGGTCCTCGGACGAACATATCAATTTCATCGCCATCGTTGATGTGGATGACATTGTCTGTTGATAGGCGCGAACGCTTGGCATTGAGAGGCGGAATAGCAACTGTACTTCGCTTTTGGCCAGAGGTTGGGGTTGGGGTTACCTGGGTTGCCAGAGCATGAGCAATCTTTTGGATGCCGGGTTCTATCCTCCTAGGTGAACATGTTGATATCGCAGAATATATAAAATAGATGGAAGTCCTCACAGAGCAGGGTCAAACATCAGCAGTTTTATTTTATTGGCCTTGGTTATTTCATAGCCTACAATAGTTCGGGAGTGGCCTTGATTCTGAAGGATTACTGGCATGCGGTCTGTGATGACAATTGGTGAGGCACCGCGAAGAGCATCATTAATGCTGGCTGATTTCATATGATTTGATTTTGGAGAGAAATAATTGACTATCCAGTCTTTGACGATATCAGCTCCTGTTGAGAGAAAGTCAGCTGAAGTATGTTTCATAATTAGCTTCCGTAAGTTGACCTTTGGGTCTATTGGCCAAGTCTATGTCCACAAGTTCCGCACTGTGGGGTGTAAGATATATATTGAAACACCACTATTGGTACTCACGGAATACCGCGGTATGTCGATGCTGCGTATAGATCTAAGAAGCCAGGTAAATTTTTTAATTTAAAGGTGAGATAATCTCTGTTAAGGCCAACCTGCTGTCCCAATCCATTTATTCGTACCAGCTAGATTCTTAAGCTGCTGTGCACCTTGAGGATCAAAACCTGGGACGAAAGTCTATAGATGTGACTTGTCTTCACCAAACAACTTGCCTGCTTCCCATGCATCTTCGATCCACTTTTGTAGATTGCGCATCCCGGGTAAGGACGGTTCGCTAAGAAGCGACGAGTACTGGGGTTGGATTTCCTGGTCCATCAGAGTTGCACATGCCATTTGGAAATTGCGGTAGCTATACAGGTAAGAAACAAAGCTGTTTCGATGAAAAAGAATCCTCACCCGCAACCCCAGCCTGCATCGAATCCTGTGCGTGTGGAGATATGGAGAGCCTGTTCGCCACAAAGAACTGCGCGTAGCGTTGATCCTTGCGAGTGGCTGTTCAGCAAAGCCTTCTTTAGTAGTGGTATAAGGCCTTAGATTAAATGAGTAAGAAAATATAGAAGAATTGCAAGAACATACCTTGGGTATAGTTACGGGGAGGTGGTATAGACATCCGACGATGCCAAAAAACGCCAGCAGCCTCCTCAGGAATCGCAGTTTGTTTTTCATTGCATTCATCGTGAGATAGCTTTTGCGAGAGCGATTTATCAATCGTGATGGGTGTTGAATAACTGGAATGCGCAATGGGCTGCACAGAGTTCGTGGCTAACCTCCCAACAACGCAGTTCAGCAGGGTCAATAAATCCAAACTTTGCAGTCCTTACCATCTGCAACCCCTTCTAGATGAACCTCGTAGTGTTCTTGCCGCTGAGCCAAGGTGAGCGCATCCAGGTTCAGAGAACAGAAGTCACAATTAATGACTTCTATAATCTGGATTTCAGGATCGAAGTATTCCCGAAGAGTTTGGGGCATCAACAATGTTCAAGGTAGGTCGAGAAGAAAGGTACTGAAAACCGCTTCCGAACTCAATAAATTGCGCCTTTTCCGTTGTGAATGGGTCAAAGAGACCAACCAATATATAACGTCAATGATCACGTTGACGCGCAGAAATGAGTTGATGACTAAGCATCAGGTGGAGGATCTTGACGCGCGTCCTGAAAGTACCTAACTACTTCTCTTCATCATGTCCAGGTCTTACGATAGAGGTTTGCTTCAATATCGATGGCCATAATTTCCTTCTAATATCATTTTTCCGCATTTTCTAGCATTGACTGTCTTCTCGCCCGATGGCCACTTGTTCCAGGTTGGTCAATACATCGCGTAACCTGAAGATCTTCAGAGGTTAATGAGCTTCCCTATTTTACAGGTCGAGTATGCCTTAGAGGCCGTTCGTAAGGGAACATGTGCGGTATGCTGTTTAAATATCCAAAGAAGTGCAA
Organism: Tephrocybe sp. 9980TJB; assembly: GCA_018220975.1. Classification (NCBI taxonomy): domain Eukaryota; kingdom Fungi; phylum Basidiomycota; class Agaricomycetes; order Agaricales; family Lyophyllaceae; genus Tephrocybe; species Tephrocybe sp. 9980TJB. The sequence goes on from JABAJU010000047.1 coordinate 53,015, forward strand.
TCTAATTACGTCCATATTTCGCCAAACCAGGTCGGCGTCCGTGGAAAGGATGTAGTGGTCTTGGGTGTGGAGAAGAAGTCCGTGCTTCAACTTCAGGACCCTCGGACAGTCAGGAAGGTTGTTATGCTAGACGACCATATTTGCCTTGCGTTTGCTGGTTCGCCACTATGATATGAATCCTCCTTTTATCTCATTTCCTGACAGGGTTGACTGCCGACGGTCGCGTTCTTATTGATAAAGCACGCATAGAATGTCAGAGCCATCGGCTCACTGTGGAGGATCCCGTCACTGTGGAGTATATCACTAGACACATCGCTAGTATTCAACAGGTACGATCATATGGCATCGACTCCTAGCCTCAACTGATGCACCGATGATAGCGTTACACACAATCCGGCGGTGTCCGACCATTTGGAATATCGACTCTCATTGTTGGATTCGATCCTCACGATGCTCGGCCGCGCCTATATCAGACAGAGCCTAGTGGAATCTATAGCGCGTGGAAGGTTTGCCTCGGGTTTCCTGCATTTCTGCAAAGTTAACTAAAGAAAAATGACAGGCTAATGCCATTGGACGCTCGTCTAAGACCGTGAGGGAGTTCCTGGAAAAGAACCACAAAGATGACATGACAAGAGAAGAAAGCATTAAACTCACCGTCAAGAGTCTTCTCGAGGTCGTGCAAACTGGAGCAAAGAACATTGAGATAAGTGTCATGGAAAGCTATGGAAAAGTCACGGTACGTCACTGAATATCGAGTCTGTTGTTAATCTGCTCACTTGTCCTAGAACTTGGAATTATCAGAGATCGAAGCAATAGTGAACGAGATAGAACGCGAGAAAGAAGCTGGTGAGTCTGTTGAGCTTCGTTCGAGCGAACGTTGAACTTACATCACCTCAGAGGCGGAACGAAAACGATCAAGACTAGCTGCAACAGCAGCAGGCCAAGCCGCAATGGTCTTTCGGGCGACAGACGCTGGGGAAGGCTCTGCGTAGAACTGTACAATACAATATGCAACGTAGTTATCATCAGTATAAAGCTCTTACGTCAGCGGTCAGCGATCAGAAAGACACGTCTTCCGAACTGAGTGTAATTACTTTGAATGCATTCCACCATGGCGACGCGTAGGACCAACTCCTTTAAACATGTCCTATACTCAGAGATTCTTTCCGTCACGACCGCAATGCGCAAGAACTCGCGTTGGGCTTCCTCTACCCATTTTGTTACTTCAAAGGACTCGGCCCTTGGAAGTAATCTCGGCTTACGCATATCGACATCGAACCAGGCCGCCCAGTCATCAGGAAGGGGCAATCGAGAGGCAGCACTCATGGGGGGATTTCAAGAGCTCAAACGTCTTTTGCGAGACGTTGATGGTGAGCCGACACGTCGATCCATACCCCAGTTCACCCGTCATTGACATTCATGTACTAAGATATCACCACTATTGAACTATCTACGGTTCTCGCGCCATTCTTTGCGATTATTCGGTCCCCATTATCTACAGGCCCGATAACTTCAACCGCCCTGTCTGCTCTGCATAGTTTCTTTGTATGCGGGTTTATCTCACCAACCTCTGTTGGCCTCGACCACTCTCTAGCGGAACTCAGTAGCACCGTATCGCACTGCAAATTTGAAGCTAGCGACTCCTCCGGAGATGAAGTAGTCCTTCTGAGGATCATGGCCGTCATAGAAGACTGCCTCTGCGGGAGTGTTGGGACTGTTCTCGGCGATGTCGAAGTATGTGAGATGCTTGAAACGGTATTAACGACTTGCTGTCAAATTCGTCTCAGTGGTGCGTGCCCTGTATGGCTACACCACTTCTAATTCTAATATCGAAACTTAGAGACTCTTCGGCGATCAGCAGAAACTACTATGCACGCCTTAGTGAGGACGGTGTTCTCAAGACTACATCGATTGGACCCTGAATCCGAAGAGGCAAAACTAAGAGTTGCCGATGAAGACGTTGTGGAGGGTGAAATCAAATTGACAGTGGCGACAGAGGGCCCAGTCAAGGAGTCGGATGAGGCAGGCAAGGAGACCACTGATTTGCAGGAAGAGTCACAAGAGGTAGCAAATGAAGCCTTGCTTGAATCAGACCCTGAGCCCGTTCCACCAATACCTCTCACGCCTGGAGTGGAACGGTCCCAGTGTAAGTAATGGGCTCTTGATCGTCTTATATTTGCTAAACCATTGACAGATGGTCTCCCTTCAATTTTAGAACTCCTGCGAGTTTTGATAAATGTACTGGATCCTTTGGACCAGCAGCATACCGATTCAACCCGCCTTATTGCTTTGGGCGTTTTGAATGCAGCTTTTGAAGAGGCTGGCCCATGCATTGCCGAGTTTCCGTCACTTGAGGTTCTCGTACTCGACCCAGGATGCAAATATCTCTTCCAACTGGCAAGATCCGAGAATACCTCTGTTCTGCATTTCACTCTCCGCACAATATCGACTGTCTTTGATACCATGCGCCACCATCTGAAGTTACAGCAAGAATTATTCCTCGCCTTTACAATTGATAGACTAGCCTTGCCGACTTCTGCTCATCAAAAAGGCCTTCATCTTTCAAAAAAAGTTTACACTAATAGCCCTCGGCCAAGCACTCCGAGGCCTGGGACGCCCATGTCGAATTCTAATGCTGGATCGGTGAGCGGCGACCAGCCTGATCAGGAGTCCGAAAAAGGTGCAGCGGTACCTTCACGTGTGCTGGTCGCCCCCGCCCGTGGAGAAACGCGCAACTTGATTTTGGAAACTTTGAGCCAGATATCGAGACATCCGAGTTTCATGGTCGACCTGTATGCAAACTATGATTGCGATATCAATTGTGAAAATCTGTTTGAACGTCTTATTGATTTCTTGACCAAGGTAAAATCTGTTTGATGCTCGTTTTTCAAACTGACGATTCGCTCAGGCTGTATATCCTGCCGACTACACTGTTGAGGATACTCAACAGCGCAATGCACAATATCTTTGTCTCGACCTTCTGTTGGCATTTGTGAATGATATGGCAGCACGGGCTGAGGGTGTTTGTAACGTTATTATTCTAGATCTGACATTATCTCTGACATTCTGGTGTCAAGGCGACGGAAACTTGGCCTACAGTTGGGTTCTCTTTTTCCACCTGTTGATATCAATCTTAACATTGTCTCCAGGATTATCTGGCACCAGATTCCCTCATCCAAACGAAGTCACAAAAGAAGTTGATATTGGTCAGCGCTGCGCGTTTTAATGCAAAACCAAAAGCTGGCATTGCCTTCCTCGAAGAAAACAAACTAATTTATACAGACGTTTCAGAAGAGATGACGAAGGCACGGAGCTTGGCCACTTTCTTGAAAGGTTGCACAAGACTTGATAAGCGCCTTTTGGGTGACTACATCTCGAAACCTGACAACATCGAACTCCTGAAAGCTTTCATTGGGCTGTTCGATTTCCATAAGGTTTGTAGTTGATGGAGAGTTCGCGTGTATCATTGACTTTGTGGTAGAAACCTATTGCAGAAGCGTTACGAGAACTTCTAGAGTCCTTCCGATTGCCAGGAGAGGCACAACAAATTGCTCGCATAACCGAGACTTTTGCATCCATTTATTTTGCCTCAGACCCTGGTGCGGTTTTTATATATATAAATATTTCAATGCGTTTTACTAACTCCAATACAGATGAGATTAAGAGTGAAGATGCAGTTTATGTGCTGGCATATTCAGTGATTATGCTGAATACCGATCTTCACAACCCTCAAGTGCGGGTATGTGTATTTCATGAGTTACAATGTCCTGTCTAACCATTAAAGCTACTTATAGAAACGAATGACTATAGAGGATTATCAGCGGAATCTACGTCAAGTGAACGATGGCGAAAACTTCTCACCAGAATTCTTGGTACGCAACGCATGTATGGATGTGGGCCTGTACTTACGTGACACCAGCAAAACATCTACGATTCCATTCGGAAGCGTGAGATTGTGATGCCTGAAGAGCACACAGGACAGCTAGGCTTCGAACATGCCTGGAAGGAGCTGCTAACTCGGTCACGACAAGCCGGTACGTGTTTTCCACTTAATTTGGATATGGAGAATCAACCAGCGTCCAGGCGACTTCATGATCTGTAACTCCTCTGCCTTTGACATTGAAATGTTCAAAATCGTTTGGAAGCCGGTCATTTCAGCTATAGCCTATGCTTTCATCAGCTTCGAAGAAGAATATGTCATCCAGCGATCCATTGCCGGTTTCAGACAATGTGCCACACTTGCGGGACATTTCCGACTACCTGATGTCTTTGACTTTGTCGTGATATCTTTGTCAGAGGCCACTAGTCTATTGTCTGATGTTGCTCCTTCCCGTGTGCCGAATTATCCTGTTATCGAGGTGGAGGGACAACCTGTGACGGTGTCTAATCTCTCCGTCAGATTTGGCACGAACTTTAAAGGTCAATTAGCTGCTGTTGTTCTGTTCAACATTGTCAATGGGAATGGCAATGCCTTGAGGGAAGGCTGGACACAGGTGAGTTGCATGCGTTGCTCAAGGAACCAAATGTCTCATCGCATTGTTAGATCTTTGAGATGTTCCAGAACCTCTTTCTACATTCCCTACTTCCAATCAGGATGCTACAGATGGAAGACTTTTTGGGAGGGGTTTCTATGATCCCTCTCAGAGGTAGCACCCCCCCTCGTCCAGCTGCTAGAGGCGAAGGCGGTTTGCTTTCGGCATTATCTTCTTACCTCATGACCCCATATAATGCCAGCTCGGAAGACCTAGTTCCAGAGGCAACAGATTCAGACATTGAAAATACTCTCTGTACCATTGACTGCATCACGTCATGTCGCCTTGATGAGCTCTATAGCCAAATAATGTGAGATCACCTCGCCACCAGATTTTTCCCTTCTAATGAAATTTATAGGCAGCTTGATGTAGATGCGTTAATCGCAGCCGTTAGAGCTCTAGAGGCTCTTGCGCATGAACGGACCGTTGCCCGACTCAAACAAGAGTCCGATGATGGTTTAACACAATCGGATACTCTCTATTCCCTTCCGTACGATCCTGCATCTGTGTTCCTTTTAGAAACGATGGTCAGCATTCTATGCCAAGCGCCAAACCATATCGAGGAACTCTGGTCAGCCATAGCTGTCATAATTTTTCTGAAATGCTTACTAAAGTAAACAACGGATTATTAGGCCTATAATATTTGAACACCTATCAGCTCTACTTTCCACGTCTAGCCAGTACAGTATTCTCTTGATCGAGCGTGCAGTTGTCAGTTTGTTGCGGATTTGCCTAATTCTCGCTCAGAAGGTCAATTCCAAAAACGAGATTCCATAGACGGAGATTGATACCTTTTACAGCCCTCTCTTCGGGATCAAATATATTTCTCGTTTGACCTCTTGTCTGGACTGCCTCCCGTCATTGCAAGCTCGGTGGGTGAACAAGTAGTCTCAGGCCTCACCCTTCTACTCCAGAAGCACAGAGATATTATCAGGTACTAACTTTTATATGTATATTTGATCCATTCTTGATCTCTTTTTTTCTGAAGCTCCCAGACCGAATGGAACCTCGTCTTTGCACTCATTCGATCAACATTGGCTAACTCAGAGGCCGCCCGACTCTCTTTCGACCTCGTCACCACCGTGGCAGCTGATGGCCCACATCAACTTGTGACAATTGATAACTTCTCTGGTCTTATCACCATTCTGGATGAATTCATGACGCTAGCGGGGACCTCGACGGAGCGCCAACAACTTAAGGGGCGTCGCTCAGAACCGCTAACTTCCGCCAAGTGTGTAACACACATTCTATACATGTAACAATGTTTAACGAAAGGGGATTTATTTAGCTCGCCGCAGGTCGCTCGTGGCAAAAGAGCAGTTGACCTGCTTTTTAACTTGAATAAGTTCTTGCCCCGTTTCTTGGACTTGTCACATTCACCAAAGCATCAGAGTAAGTTTCATTTCTCGCTTAATCGCCCTCCGTTGAACGTATATCTAGTTTGGCGACAATATTGCCTACCCTTGTTGGCATCTCTTTCTCGCCAATCTGCAAATGCTGCTCGTGAAGTGCGCCATAATGCGATCACCCAGCTACAGCGCTCTCTGTTAGGCCCACATATCTTGTTCGAGGGGGCTGATCATATACATGTGGAAGAAATCTTCAATCGCGTTGTCTTCCCGCTTCTAGACGACCTTCTAAAGCCCGACATTTTCCAAAGAGATCCGCAAGGAATGCCAGAAACACGTCTCCGGGCCTCTGCACTGCTTTGTAAAGCGTTTATGCACCTCGACATACGCGAAGATCAGAGTAAAGCAGATGTTCGGATTCTGTGGATACAAATTCTGGATCTGCTAGACCGTTTAATGAACATGGACAAGAGTGATCAACTGGTGTGTCGGATTTGAGCTGAAATTTTGGTACTTTTCTTACTAGAACCTTACAGTATGAGGCCATTCCAGAATCACTCAAGAACGTCCTGTTGGTTATGAATGCAGTTGGCATACTGGTTCCACCATCCGAATCCGACGCTAGAAATGAACGGCAGCGGACTTTATGGACGGCAACGCATGAGAGAATGGAGCGTTTCCTACCAGGGTTCTTGGCGGAAGTTATACCCCAACCACCTCCAGAGGTTGCTACACCTTCATCTTAGTTGATTATACAGCTTTGGCATTAATTAATTCAAGGATTTCATATATGACTAATGCCAGAGGTTGGTATATCAGCGAAGCCAGAAACTAAACGTACAAAGTCATCTATAATTTCTGCTTCCCGAAGGACAGCGACAAACGCCTTGGCACCCTTACCTATTCCACAAGTTCCTCTCTTTAGCTTTCTATGGCTTCATCAGGGCTGAGAACCTTCCGTATCACCTGGAGCAGGCTACTTAATTTTGGCATGGTTAAGACATTCACAAAGGCAGTGTTGCCTCTGAGTTTGAGCAACACAAACACGTTACATGGCTATGATGTAGACCGGCAACCGTTCATCCACGGACTCGTCTAGAAAAGGGTAGCGTTATACATTACTTGCGGGAAACTTTGGTTCTGTTCGTGACATGAAAGTCATAAGCCCGTTGATAGGTTGAGGTTACATTTTGGACGGACGGAGAAGACCATCGGTCAGCACCGGAGTGAACAGGAATCAGCAGGTCCATTGCGAGTTTTAGGGGGATATGTGTGCCTCAGCCAGGTGGATAAATGGATGCATGAGCCGGTGTGGTCTTTGATATCATTCAGATTCCCTTTTTTACAACCACTTATTTTGGGAAGAAATTCATCTTCGATGTCCTGTGTGGAGGAAGTGAGGTTGGAAATGGGGGATGATTTCTGCAGCGTACCTGATACGCACAACAACGCCAATGAGAGTCAGAATGGGGGCTACTGTGTAGACGCCCAGGCGCAAAAGTCCAGATTTCATGACATGATCTCCCCACGAAGACCAGCCACCACCAAGGTGAGCCGTAAAAATTAGTGTTGGGAAAAGAATATAACCTGAAAGTCTTTGACAAGGAATTTGAGTCTCTGGCATCATAAATGGACTTGGAAACACACCTATGATATTTCCACAGCGATTTTGCCTTGGCTCCTCCGCCGAATGCAGCACCCTTGAACCATACACTGCCTCCTCCCAATCCGACCTGAGCTAAGATCCATACAATGCAGAAGTATCCAAGCGTCTTGTTCATACAGCTGAGTTACTTGACCAAATTAGTGTTAAAAGATGATACGTACCCCATGCCAGGTTGTCATGTGCTCTTTGCCTCCCAATGATTTATTGTACGCAATGGCAAAAGTGCCCAATAGAATTGCAGGTAGTCCTACGAAGAGCATGGCAGCTTGATGCCTGCGTAGGCCAGCCACCTTGGTCGGCGGCTGTGATGTGGGTTGGAGGGTGACGATGCCTGAAATATTCTCAGCATCGTTTAGAGCTTGCGGTCCAAGTTATAACACTGTATACCGTATGTGAAAAGCACCAGAGATAGCGTCTGGAGTGTTGGATGGAGGGCGAACCAGCTGGAGTTCAAGTTGTTGGCTATGATAGCCACCCAGGTAGTTATGGCAATAAGCTGAGTCGACGGTTAGCATATTTCAAGAATGATATAATTGGAGGGAAAACACTAACTACAATGGACGACTGACCGACACCACTGTATGAGGATATTTTTATACCGAATAAGAGCTCATTACTTACGAGTGCTATGCAGGCACCGATAAAATCGCCTGGTCTATGTTCAGGCTTCAAGATTTGTTCCTCTTGCCCCATAAGCGACTGCTGCTGCTCAGCGTGTCCAGAGGGTGGAAGGAGTTCGTATTCAGCAGAGGTGTCTGTAGGATTCATAAAGGCGCTCAGTGTTCAGCGTCGTTTGGCAGCGACGAGCAGAACGCACAGAAAAGAAAGAGAATAAGGTACAGTGCCAAGGCAAAAACGTTAACCGTTCACAAACGTTCTCATGGATGGATGGGGTTGCGCAGTCTGCAATAGCCGAGACCTTTACCTACAACGTCATTTGGAGATGGTTCCAATTTTGTGGGAAGGAAATCCAGGGACCAAAGTAAACGTACATTATTTGTATTCTACTATATTATAGTGCAAAGAAGCATGGGTATTGGAAAGACCGATATACGAAGGGAAAGAACCTGATAACTGAGCCCACGCTTTAGCCAAGCGCCAAAAAATCAATCAAAAACTGGCCAACTACCCTCTGCCTTGTACTTATCGACAATCTCTCTGATTGCTTCGTGATTGAATGAGGGGCGTTTAAGCTTGTAACCAACAACCTCTTTAATCTTTGTGTTGTTCAAGGCGACGACATGTTTTGAGAGTGCGAAAGCATCCATGTAGGCAGAGAGCGGGGTGTTGGGAACAGGAGGTTTAGACGTCGTAATCATTTCTGTCCAGCCACCGACATGGTGTTCGTTGATGTCCTCTACACGATCACCGGTAATCTATGGCAACAATCGGCAAAAGAAGCGCAGTTGCAAAGCAATTGGACTCACCATGAGAGCAGCATTTTCTACAAAACTGAAGAATTCAAGGGTTGTGCCGAAGTAGGACGTGATGGTTTGGCCGATACTCAGGAGTGTGTTGTCAGAATCATCAGTCTTGGGGCAATATTGTCAGCCAAACTTAGAGCGCAGTATTGTCAAACATACTTACCAGATTGAATAGTGGTGCGATCAACTTCTGATCATGGGGTGCCATTCCTTCAACTTCCTTGACCTTCTTCTTGTCATTGTGGAAAATGATCTCTTCACCTGCCAGGGCGTTTGCCTCGGCACGGCCTAGAGGAGCGATCCATTGGGCGCAGGCCCAAGCGGCGCCAGCGATGTCATCAACATGAACTGTGTTGTTAGGGTTTTTTCCAGGAGACCACCTGAATCAGGATCAGTCGAAAAGGCTTTGATAGGAAGACGCATTAACCATACATAGACTTCATGGGCTTCTTGAGGTAGCCATAGACGGCTCCTACCGTGATGCCTGAGGCAACTAAACTGATAGTGAGTGATATGACGGGGATTAGACTGAGATCGCGCACCGATGCCATAATTGGTGTAAGGCCCGTAGACGAATCCTGTTCGTAGGATAACTAGGTTAAGGCTGGAAATGGATCAGATACTGAATTTGTTTAATGCCAAGTGAGTCAAAGTACCCTTCAATCGCAGCGAGGCCACGTTGGGTTTCATGCCACCAGATGCCAAGGGTGTCGACAGGTTTGATATCCTCCTTCTCGCTGTGAGTTGACTTGCTGGAGCTGCCCGTGTCGTAGTAGGGTAATTGCAGTCGGACGTATGCTTTGACTTTGTGCTTTGCAGCCTCAAGCCCGATAAAGCGAGCAACATTGAACGTGGTGTTGATTTGGATCTTAGACGTCGTGAGACTGGTATTTATTTATACATGGATGATGCAAGGACGCACCATCTCTGTTCGATCATGTCGAACTTCGCCAGTGAAGTCGAAGACATATTCGTAAGGAGGCTGCCCTTCAGGAGGGGTAAAGCACGATTCAACGACGGCTGAAGAGTCGGGTGAAATCGCGACTGATAGATTGTGAAATGACGAACTAACCAGGAACGGTTAAATTAGCCTGTTTGTACTCAACAATGGGATTTGCGAGAATTTTTGGGAACTCTGAACCTATGTAACTAAGAGAACGTGAACGAAAGGTGAGAATTCAAAGATCTGGTGACGCGTACGTTGTGGGAGGGGCTACAGAGTACTTGTCGACGATACGAAGATGCTTTGTGGGGGATAAGAGAGATCATTTGAGAGACGAAGAGTCCAAAAACGTACAGAAACGAGGGGTTGGCCATCGAGGGGGACGAGGAGGGCAGCGAGGGTGCGGGATGTTGTGTTGAGGCCACCAAAGATGATCGCAGACGCCATTGAAATCGACAACAAGTTGCTAACCAGTTTAAAGTCATTTATCATTGGATTATGTAATGGATGGATCAAATTCCCTCTAAATACCGATAGACGCTTGAAAAATCTTTGCGCCCCAGCTCAGGCTGCTCTCTGATCATACGTTCATACATCCCTTCTGCAGCCTCTCCTAATGGTATAGCACTCGACAACTTCATTGCTACGTCCTTTGCAAGTCCCATGTCCTAATTATCTTGCAATTTTAATCTTGTTTTATGGGCAGACTGTCCAACTCACCTTCAACATCAACGCCGTGGCAAACCCTCCCTCGTAGTCTCGTTCACATGGTGGAGACTTTCCTTCAACTGCTGATGGCACAGGGTTGTTCACGGATGACGCCCAACAACCTCCAGTGCTGCTGTTGATCACGCCTGCCAAGACCGCTGGCTTCAATCCTAGCCGTTGTCCCAACAACATCGCCTCTCCAACCACGATCTGTTGCACTCCCAACACCAGCTATGCGCTGGATTTAGGCCCATACTTATGAGGTGTGCCTTGCACTCACGTTGTTGCATATTTTCGCCCCGAGACCCGATCCAGATTCCCCGCAATGGATAATCCGGTGCCCCATCAGCGACAAGACGCTTTCCGAGCGCATGAATGACGCGTCGCTACCTCCCACCAAAAAGCTCAACGTTCCTGCTTTCGCGCCTGCCACGCCTAATACCATCATGTTATCCAAGCACTGAAAGGCAGATGCAGAGAAACGCACCCCCAGAAACAGGAGCATCCACCATTTCTGCCCCTGTGCTGATTATGTCTGCCGCAACTTGTTTCGCGACAGTGACGTCCAATGTCGTTGAATCGATGCATAGCGTGCCGCGTGCTTGTTCGGGCGGGAGCTTGCGAAGGACAGGTAGGATGCCTTCTGAATAGACGGTCTTGACCTCGGGCGAGGATGGGAGCATGGTGACTACGGTCTGCGAAGTGAGTGTTGCTCTATCCGTCATCAGTTCCAGTCACGACTGTGCTCAACTGATTCTACTCACTCTTCGGGTGTAGATGCAATGGCCAACTTGGCACCAGGAAATTGCGCGAGGAACTTGTCTGCAAACGCGCGAGCGCTGTCTGGAATTGCGTCACACACTACGAAATGGGAATCAGTGTCTTTAGCAAGCTGCTTGGAGAATAGGTTCCAAGCCATCTCATGGCCCATGCGACCCAGGCCTATGAAGCTTGTGCTCTTAGGACGCAGATAAATGCGTTCTAAAGCCTTGAAAGAACGAAGAGTGGGCCTCATGATTGTTCAAATGGTGACAAGCGCTCTTCGGTTCTTAACTGATTCATCTATAAAGCATTACGTAACTCTCTCTCCACTACGCGCCATGTCGATGTTCAGGTATCCAAAAAGAACAATCGTTAAAGTGGATACCTGCCAATTTACTTTTAAACAGCTTCACCTCGCTCTACAGAAACCATGCCTACCTACACACACTACGATGTTCTTCCTTCCTACGATTTTGATATCTGCACCCCTTCCCCCTCCTACTCTCCAAGTCCGAGTAGTACAGAGCACGTCCTCTTCACGGAACATGGCAGGGCTTCCCCGCTGATTATAGACACGAAGCATATGAAAATCAACATATGCTGTCCCACCTGGGGAGTGAAAACACCAAGTTATGGCTTTGGTGGGAAGATAGAGGGAACAGTGCTGTTCTCAGGAGCCCAGGACCGTGTGGAACGAGTGACCGTCACAGTAAGATTCAACTTCACTTTGCAAATGATCCACTATTGGTTCACTTTATATCCCTTTAGTTGTCTGGTACCTTGACTGCCTCGCTTACATACGATGGAAATCTAGGCGATCCTCTTGTCACCATACTGTCAGATACTCTTGAACTGTATAATTCTGCAAAGGATGACCTATGCGCTTGGGATCAGGAACGCCCGTTCTCCATACCAATACCAACAACTTTCGACGTTCATGGATGCTCATCAACAACACCCCCGTCATTCTTTGCATTTTATCAAAACCTTGCTTGCGAAGTGGCCTACTCCCTCAAGTTTCATATGATTAGGAATGGGTGGAGCAAACATGAAACGTACGTTCATCCCTTTCCTTTGAAAGTAAACTTGTCCCTTACAAAAATCCTAGAAAAACTATCCCAATACTCTACCTACCAAAATCTAGTCCCTGTGATCCTCCGTTGACATCGATTCCTCGATTTATCAGAGGGCTAGAAGACTCTGCATCATCGTTGGGCATCTTCGAGCGGGTAAAATCCCTTAAAATCTTACCGATTCACCCACCGAGCCACAAAATCAAGCTCAACTTGGAACCATTCAAGAACTGTGTGATTGTGGGTCTCCCATCAGGCTTCTCTGTTTAGTTCTTATTTATTTATTCGTCTACAGTTATCGCTCCCGAGTCCTCAGTGCTTCACTTCTGGGGAATTGATTCCGTTTACCCTAAGTCTTGTCTTTCCCAAAGACCCCGTGCTTGCGAGCCTTATGGTGCCTGCGATCCACCTTCTCCGACGAGTCAACCTGCGCGGCATTGGGAGTGGGGCACTTGTTCAACGTGACACGGCTCTAGCTTGTGCTGATTTTCACACTTCGAAAGAGTTTATAGAAGGTGTCAAGCTGTTGAGAGGTGACATACGAGCTGGCACTGCCGGAGGTGAAGCATCGTGGCAAATTGAAGACATCATACAGGTCCAGGTAGGTTTATACTTGTGAATCGGAAGAGCGCTTGAAGCTGAATCTTGCGAAGCATGTTCTGCGCATCGTAGTCCGCCCACCCATTGGATTTGGAGATCATATTCCAAGTTACTGGCATGAAGAAGTTGTCGACCTTACGACTGATCCCTGGGGGACACCGGTCAGAGAAATTACCTCTGTTGGGGGTACGCCAGTGCCAGCTTTGGGACTTGCAAAAGGGCTAAGACCTCACTCGAGCGCGCTGAAGCACTGAGACCTGATCAATGACTGTGTCTACACATTCATTTCTGAGGTACCGTGTAATGGCGCTTATTATGAAGAAGGAAAAAAGGACGAACATCTATTTTCCAACTGCGGTCCCTGCCTGGCTCTCTGTACCTGGTTGGCAAAAGTGATATCAACACGTGTATCTGATGATCAGTTCCTGATTACATAGGACGTCGACTCTTTCCCTCATTGATTTGTCCTTTGCAGATATATTCAGCGGGACTACCTTTAACGAGTGTTTGAGCGACGCACTTGCTACATATTTCGTTCATGCAAATCATGAACAAAACCACTTGATAACCAATGACATTTGATTGCCATAGTACCTCTTTCAGGTTCCCGAAACTATAATTAACTAAAAACGTTCACAATGAGCCCTACATAGGATAGGACATGCCCTGGGTGAAGTCTCAGCATGGCTGAGTCGATAATCGCTTTCGTCGCATAGAAACATCTTATTCTTAAAACCGCTCTGACGCTCATTGCTGGTCTTGTTTCTCTCACTTCCAGTCGCTTCCCCGCCATCGACTTATCACGCTCTCTTCAACGCAGGTGCTGCTGATGCACCAGTCTCTTGCATAGCAAGGCCCCCTATAATCGACTGCTGGACATCAAATCGCGGCTACGAGTCAAATTGAGGCGATGAGCTACGCGTCGTTGAGACGATATTTGGGGCCTGTAAGTCATTTTGCCCCTTTAATGATGCATTGATCCACCTAAATGTCAAACGACAGTGATCTAAATGCCTATATTAGCATCTCCACCTTTAGTATGCAAAGTCTCACTTTTTCTTGAAGCTCTAATCCCATTAGAGTTCCTCCCTCGTGGCCTACACGGTCCTAAATGGGGCTGATCTGCTCCTTTCTATCTTCGACAGCTTGAAAGATTGTTAATCCCAGCTGATCTCATTTAACACAGCTCTGTTAACATACGAATACACCCTCACGTTTCGCCTCGAAGTGGGGCGTTTCTGGTTCACTTCTTCAAGGCGTCTTCCCTGGACTACGATATTCTTCTTCATCAACCGATATCTTACTTTATTCGGGCACATGCTCGTTATTTTCGAGTATTTCTGATATTCTCTCAAAAGTCTGTGTCCATCCATTATTTAATGTCAAGCTAATCTCTATTCTGACTGCGGACAAAGATTTAAGGAATTACTTCTCGTGCTTTCTTTCCAAGGCATATATGGCTTGGTCATGTTCATTATCTTTCTTGACCACTCTGCAAACCCGAGCTCTGACACTGTATTCATATATAGATGCAGCAGTCTCCAGTCGCTCCATCAGTACTTTATCCTGGTCGTTCAGGTCACAGTTTCAAGTGTGCCGTTGGCATTATATACATTTTTCCCGTCACAGAACACCAAAGTCATCGAAAATATGGACGACAGGAGCCGATTGATGCGCCAGATTCAGAAAGGTTGTACTTCTATCCATGAAAGCAATCACGAAGCCTGGAGCTACTATCGAGATTTCTGGAGTTTGTATGCGTGCATTTAAAGAGATGGAGGTAGGGAATACATGAATGTATAGACTGTGTATAGATGAATAGAATAGATGTAGCTATAGATATGCCCTGCTTTAATTGACAAGCACGTGGTCACTGGAAAGATTTGAAAGTCATCTACGTCGTATACGACACTCTCACCACTTTCTCTTTCTGCGAGTATGTTTGCAGCTGCGACGTCCTTCTTTGGTCGCACTGCCATCTCTCAGTCTTATAATTTTGGCCCCTCCGGTGGGAGCAGACCAGGGACTCCTGGTCAGCCCAGCACATCAGTTAATGCTTCAGGTCCTCTAGTGCCATCTATAAACGTTGGGTTATGGAAAGTTCAGCCTGCAACGCACAAGGTCACCAACAAGCGCGTCTCAGTGTGGAGCTTTGACAAGAGGGGTCCAGATATGGAGAGATTAGGGGTCCCTGCGAAGGAAAGGACACTGGAGGTTATGAAAGCTGAGGTGACCATTTTTCCTTTTGTTCTTGAACGTTAAGCAGACGACGTTGCAACAGGCATCTGCACTGGGTAGACTTCGGCATCCATCTATCTTGGGTTCGCATCGCTTGGCATTCTAAGTACTCGTATTCACACCGTGTCGTAGAGATGGTGGAACCTCTAGAAGAGACTCGAACGGAATTGATATTCGCCACGGAGCCAGTACTATCTTCGCTGGAGCTATCGATCCCGGGAAGCGGAAGAAGCTCAACCCTCGTTGAGTTAGATGAAGTTGAGGTTAGTTCTTGCGATAACAACCTGAGGCTCGAACCTCAGCGTCTCCAATGTAGATTCAGAAGGGCATTCTTCAAATATGCAAAGGCCTTTCCTTCCTACACGCTTCGGCCCAGCTTATACACACTAATATCAACCCAGAAACCATTCTTCTCAACAGCACAGTGAGTACTGTCTCTTGATAGAATGCCTGCGATGTTGTGTCCTGAGGCAAAATATTTAGGGAGACTGGAAGATTGGTGGTCTTGGCCTTACAATCCCGTTGATTGGACCTGGAGGCGCACCCTCACGCTGGGAGTTCCCAACCTTCGATGGACGCGTTCCAGGATATATCCAGCGTTCATTTGACTACATGGGTGTGTACCGTTTTTGAATGATGAACATGGTTCTAACTTTGATGGTAGCGCCGGAGTATGCCCTTGACGAGCAGCTGCTCACGGCTTCAGATATGTATTCTCTTGGCTGTGTTATCTATGCAGTCCACTGCAAAAACAAAACACCTTACAAAACGCACGGTAGTCTCGGTGGGTTGAGAGAAAACGCAGGAAAGCCCGTACCGGGTCTAGAATCGTTAGACCATGAACTCCAAGGTTCTTTCTTTTCTTTCTTGCGTCTAATGAACGTTTATTTTAAAAGTCTTTCAGGTCTTCTACGAACTATGATAACTCGACACGCAAGTGACCGACCAACGCCATCAACGCTTCCTTCACATCCGTTTTTCTCTTCTTTACCTATATCTACCCTCAACTTCCTCGACCGTTCAGTTTTCACATCAAAAACCAGAGAAGAGAAAATATCATTTATGAAAGGTCTCACAGGCGTCTTGGATAAGTTTTCGGAAGGCCTACGGACACGAAAGATTTTACCCTCACTCGTGGAAGAAGTACTTGTTTTTCTCTTTCGCAAATTTTGCAATTATTGATCGCGCCTATGGCTCAGATGAAAGATACCCATCTCTTACCCTACATCTTACCAAATGTTTTTGCGATATCAACAATGCTGTCGCCTTCTCAATTCGCCAGTATTGTTCTTCCCAGTCTCAAACCTCTATTCAGCATCAAGGAGCCGCCGCAGAATATGCTTACACTTCTAGACAACTTGGGAATGCTCCAAACCAAGACAGAAAAACATGTCTTTAGAGAACGTGAGCAAAATGGAACCATATCCTTCGAATTTGATTGACAATCTTCCACCTCCCAGACGTTTTACCTTTGGTCTACAACGCGCTGGAATCCGAGCACGCAGTTGTAAGGATATTCCCTTGTTTGTTTGTTTTTTTGACTTCCTATTCAAATTGTCGATTCAAGGTCCAGGAGCGCGCTTTAAAAACTATCCCAGACCTCTGTGAAACCATCGATTATGCGGAAGTTCAAGGCGTACTCTTTCCTCGTGTTGCTGTACGGTTTATCTGAAACGTATTACTTTCCATGTGATCTCAAGTGTTTTGATCCAGCTCGTCTTCACGAAGACCCGAATCCTCACTGTCAAAGTCGCCACCCTTGTGACATTCCTTACTATGGTCAAAACTCTCGATCAGGTAAGCCTTTTTTTAGCGTCCTTTCCCAGCGTTGATTTCCTGGCAGTCAAGTTTAACTCAGAAGTTGGTGCCTCTGCTTGCCAAGATTCGTACAAAGGAGCCTGCAGTGATGGTTTGTCGAAGACTATTGATTCCCATTCAATTGCTTGATGATTCGCTCTTTTCTTCTTCTTTGATATTTACCACAGATGGCTACGTTGTCAGTCCATGAAGCTATGGGCTTTAAAGTGGACCGTGAAGCCGTCGCTACTCTTGTCTTACCGCAGCTGTGGTCAATGTCAATGGGACCATGTAGGCCATTGTGTACAGCAATCCTTCATTTAGCTGATGTCTTGTCACAGTGCTGAATGTGTCTCAATTCCAACGATTCATGCAGGTAATCAAGAAGCTGGGTGAAAGAGTGGAGAAAGAGCACGATCAGTTTCTTCGCGATTCTCAACGGCTGGAAGATCGTTCTGCCACAGCTCTGAATGACGGTCCTGCAAAGAACTTTGCCAGTAACGTTGATTTCGAGAGTCTTGTTGGAGGGTCGAACGGTGCTCCAGTTCAAACGAATTCTACAGGCGACCACAATAAATCCTGGGATGATGATGTATGGGGCAGTATCTTTAACGATGATTCTGTACGTACTCAGAGCGCCTTGCAAGAAATCTACTAATGGCTTGTGCTTCGCTAGGGTCCCAAGGTTCCAACTCCGACTACTGCAGTGGCTCCAGCGCTACCAGCTTCACGACTTTCACCGGGGGAAAACAAATTGCCTCTCATGTCAAGACCTCTGGCGCCATCATCACCACAATCTAGTCATTACTCCATCCCATCGACTGCTCAGGGTTTGCCTCCTGTTCAAGCAAACCCCCGTCAAATGGCTGCACAATCGTTTCCCCCGTCACAAATGCCAAGCTATAATTCAAGATCTCCCTCCGTGATGCCACCACAACCAAAGCCTAACTACGACATTTCTCTTCCACCCATCACTTCGATCACTTCGAGTCAAACCCAGACTTCATCTCATTTTGGAGGGTTCCCAGCTGCCTCGCCCGCCCCGCCACAACCTCCATCATTTACCCCACTGACAGCCAATCCTCCAAGAATGGGAGGTCTTTTGACACCTTCAAAGCCTCCTACAACGGCCTGGACAAGCTCGAAGACAGCATCGAAGGATGATTGGGGTGATTTTGACCCCCTTGCGTAGTACCATTTTGTTATGTAGCATTTTCCAATGATATTTAACTGGTTTCCACTTGAACACCATCTATAGCACGGACTACCTCCGCTTCAATAACAGTCTCCGTATCGTGCATGCCATCTTGCATCGTAATACTATCGGGGTCGATCTTTATACCCAGTAGGCATTTTAGAATAAGATGTGCTCCCAGTTTCGAGGACACTAGGTTGCCTTCTCTGCAGGCAGGGCTTTGAACGCCTGGTGTACGGGCTTTTAGAATAGCTCACTTCCCAACGCTAGGCGAAACTCACATTCAGTGCACCCTTCTGCGCATCTACAGCCTTCGATACTATCATGCGCCTTGCGGAGAAGGTCGTTAACTGTCATTGTGAATAGGTTAGAGCATTTGCAACGGGTTTGGTGACTACTGTAAATTAACGAACCGTTGTCAAATGCCTTTGCCGCAATCCCGCCACCTTTGTCAGCCATGTCATAGAAAATAAGCCTGAAGTATGTCAGCTATTTATTTAGGAATTAATTATTGGTATACTATCTACCTTGCGGGCCTTTTCCGCTTCGACTGGGCAGCCGTGGTATACTCCTTCTCTGGAGCTTTGCACTCTGTTTTGAGGTCCAGAGCCATGGAGAATCGGTTCAGAACAGCGTGCTGGGCAGCGTGAATAGCTTCCGCAGGATTGATTCCTTTCGACAGGAACAGCATCAGAAGTGGCTTGGGGACATCCATCCAAGAGCCTGTTGTTTCACGTTGCCAAGCAGGAGTATCAAGGTCAACAGACTCGAGGATGACTTTATTCCTACAAAGTATGCGTCAGTATCGCGCAAGTGATAGACAAACCTAGCTCGCCTGAGCTTAAAAAATCCTGCAGATGTTTGATGAGCAATGAATCAAAAGGTGCCCATGAAAAAGTAAGCACGAACCGAAAACCTTGACTTCCACCTCGACCTCTGCCGACGCATTGATCACCTCCATGATAGAACAACAGAGTGAGAAAACATACTGCCATAATAAGCTCGGTGCGGAGAACCTTTAATTTCCTTGATGCGGTAGGTTTGGATGGCGTCGATATTGCTTGGGGGTTAAAATTAGAGTAGAAACGTAATATTGATGAACACAACACACGTATAATCTCTGCAGCAAAAAAAGAAGAGGGAAACGACCTGTCGTCAAGTTCTGAAGGCCTGAAGGGGGCGTGAAATTCCACGTTACCTTGGGGATGTTATCCAATTAACATCCGCTCGAACGACATAGGCGACTCTTGAATCATGGCTGACTTCCTTGACCTGAAAGGCGTGATCAGGCACTCGGAAACAAGACTATATGGGCGGAAAGTCACAATAAAGCTGAGGCCCTGGTGCATGAACTGAAAACCTGAGTTCAACTGAGATGTGCAGACAAACAATGAAGCGCAGACTCACGACACCTCCTTCATAGACTTCGAACATTGCACGAGACAGCTCCACTTCCTCTAAGATAGAACCTGTCCTGCCTGATTGTGGCGCCTTTGTTATGTTGACGACGGCGTACTTTTCTTCCTGTGCTCCGCCTGGTGTATACTCAGTCGCATATTCATTTTCGACAAAATCCCCCTTACGGATTGAGATGAACCTTGACGGGAATGGGAGAAACTTTGGATTAGTATGATACCTATTATTGGTTGTACATTAAGTCAAAGTGCAGAAAAACAGAAGAAATAACTCACCAGCCATCTTGATCCTTCTCCAGATGTGAACCACATATCTCGTTGAAGATGTCTCCGAAATACTTTTCATCTTCAGACGACAATGGCATTTCCTGAGCGGCACACTGTAAATGTGCTAAAACCACTGTAAGTCCCTGGAAAAACGACATGAGAACGACAGACCTTCGAGTATCGGTCGGCTCTCCAAGTCAATGAACAGATCGTCGCTACATTTTTCGAACAACTCATCAGGATGTTCTACATAGTGCTGATCGACGGGGAATGAATCTGCAACTAGCACTGCAAGAGAATCTCGAAACCGTCGCCCAGCCCTTCCTGCTTGCTGTCGCTGTTGATTGAAATACGTGAGTTTGCCTGAAGTGTGAGTCGACAAATTTCACCGACAAAACTAGCGATAGTCATGGGGAATCCCAGCATTATGACGGCATCTAAAGCACCTATGTCAACACCGAGTTCAAGAGCGTTTGTAGCTACGATGCCAAGAAGGCGCCCATTAAATGCGTCATTTTCGATACGCCGTCGATCCTGAAACAAGGGGTCTCATTTGGCTTCTACTCGTCTACTGCTGGAAAGGGAAAAAAACCTCTCGAGAGTAACCTGTTCGATTATTAGAAGACACTATGTACACGTGTGAGGCTACTCACCTCCGCGATATGGCATCGTCCTTTCAAGTATGTCAAATCGCCCTTCACTGCTTAAATCTGCGCGAATGGTCTTCATAGCCTGGTGACAGATAAGTACGTCATGAGCTGTTTCAGACAGCAGAGGCCGGTACGATACATACGAGCTCACAAACTTTCCGGACCTTCAGAGAGATATCAACCTTCCGTTGGTGTCGAAGTAGTTGCTTACTTGCCTTACAAAACAATATGACGCGAATCCCTCGCTTCATAAGGAACCGCATAAGGGAGGTTGCTTCTGTCAAAGCGCTGTGGCGCCCTAGGCTGGGCACTCGCTCGTCAATATATGTAGGATTCCACATCAGGAAATGTTTAATTCCGGACGGGGCACCATCCTCTGTGACTGCCTCGATTTCTTCAGGGGAAATGCCGAAAATATTCGACATATGAGACCGAGGCTTTGCTATTGTAGCACTGCAAGACACGAAGAGCATACGACGATCTTGTGAAAAACGTAAGTCATGGAATGGTGAATAGATAAATGGCATACTCCCAACAGCAGCACAGACTCTTCGGAAGCGCCTAAGAATCTGAGCTACATGACTAGAATGAAAACTTTTAGCATCTTCTAGCCAAAAAAAAAAAAAAAAAAAAAAGAATACCTTCCAAACAGACCCGAATAACAATGAAGCTCATCGACAGCTACGAGCTTTGGTTGTATGATAAGTTTGCGAGGAAATTTACAAGTATTACCATGCTACCTGGACCTTCTTCAAAAACCTTACGGATACACATTTATTAGAGAAGAAGCAATGGCCTCATCCTTGTATACACATACCTTCGCCACAGGTCTTCATGGGGCAGTATAGACGCATGGATCATATCCTTTCTCATGTCAGCCAAGGGTGACAAAATGTAGCTGGTGCCTACAAAGTTTGTGAAGATGACGGAGGCACCCTCTCTCACGTCTTTAGAATAAGTAAATACTATCATCGAAAAGAAACAAGGTAGGTACTGTACCAGAACGAAGCTCCTTGGGGGTATCTCCATCATATGTGGCAATCTAGAGCAATGACTGAAAGAAGGTCTCTTGTTTATTCAGAGTTCGTAGCTTACTTTCAGATGTTCAAGGCCGGGGCATGCGCAGATTAATTGCTCCATAGCAATCTTTTGGTCCTGTGCAAGTGCCTGAACAAAATTGTCATCACAATAGGCGAAGGCATAAGTGACAATCAAACCTTAGTCGGGTAGATAAAAATGGCTGTGGCGGTAGGGTCAACTTCTAGGAATCGAAGGACAGGAACCTGAATAACCTGGAGTTAGAATCGACTGCGAACACAGAGGAATGGCAACAGACTTGGTAAATGACACTCTTTCCCGACGCTGTGCTAGTCGAAACGATAACATGCATGCCATTGACCAGCGCCTGAATTGCAGCGACCTGGTGTGAGTAGAGTGTAGTAATTTTTCGAGAGTTTGAAAGGGCTTGTACAATGGAGGCGGAAAGTGGTGGTGGTTCAAGCACACCTGGAATGCATAATAAGTATGTTAAGTCTGTATCAGCTCGGAAAGATTTACTTACTTGTCACTGCTTCCCTCGCCTGAATTGTACGTTTGTGTATGATTCGATCCTTGCACCAGGGTTGCTCCTCTAGGTCACATATAACCTCTTCCATTGAAGGGCGTTTGTCAGGCTCCGGAACGCTCAGGAACTTGGTGTCTGCTTGATGCGCTGCTGCCACATCGCTGGAGGGATTGATAGGAACATGTGCGTCAGCAGCATCTTGTAGTGCACTGACGGGATTCTCGATTCCTGGCTTGGACAGAAGAAACCTGAGGGTGGTCCATCGAATTGGTCAACGAACATCAGTGGGTGGATGACATAAAAACATACTCGTTAACAGCTTCTCGAAACCTCTCGTTCCTTTTCTCCACTAACTTTTTTACCGCAGCAGGTTGTAATGCAGGCTGAGAAGTAAAACTTGATGGATTGATCAGGCTGGCACGTTCACAGAGGATGAGACTGGCTTGCCTGTCGCCTTTTGTTTTCTTGCCTCGTGCATTATCGACGAATTCAAGGACAAGCACATGATCATCCTCGTCGTCAAGTGTAGATGCAGAAGTAGAAGCGGCAGGGAACGTAGAATAATCCGGTGACCTCTCGCGGCGTGCTTTGAGTGATTCCTCAGTTACGCGGAGCTCATTTCGAGGGATATACGAAAACTTGATTAGTTCGGGCAGGATTGCTCTGAAGAAGACGCCTATAAGAACTGGTTATTGGGACTTTTGGGACAATTTAACTGACTTCAACTCTGCAACTCTAGACAATTCAAGGGGCCTGGTAAAGTCAATGGGGATTCGTGGGCAAAGATACCAATGTTGCGCACTGCTTAAGAAGAGATTCGACAGAAGACTTGACCACCGAGAAAGTTACAGCAAGTTGCTTTCGGCTTGATATAAATCCAAGCACGGTGTTAATTGCCTATTGGTAAGGCTTATGAGAGGTCTGGAAAAGAACGAATGGTCATAATTACTTTGAAAGTCTAATATTCAAGATGCATATGCTCAAGAGGTTTTTGAGTCATCTGGAAATTATGAACTATACCTTGAAGAGCTTTGAGCTTCTCAATCAGTGGTATTTTGATAAAAGGAGCCAGAACCCACTTCCTGAAAATACTCTGGCCAAGTTGGTGGTTCTTGTGTTCGTGAAGAAGAGGATTTCTGGCGTTTATCGTACGTTTTTGTCTTGCTTGAAATCGTATGCTCAGATTTACGCTTCATAGCATGTACTGCTCAACGCGTGAGGAGGTTGGACGTGTTGTTTGGTTCAGATGTTGAGAGCATGTTGCTCAATCACAAACTGTAACAAATAGGCTTTCTCTTGTCGTTGAGCTTCAAAGAGCAGGTCAGTAAATTCTAAAAATCTATTGTGCTTCATTTTTTACAACCCAATTTTAGAATGCGTGCGACTGCAGTCCGGCTGGTTCGCCTTATTCCGCGAGAAAAACTTGTCAAGAATGTTAGAGAAAACATTATACCACCACCAATCTCACAACACCTAGAAGTTAAAAGACAAACATCCCTGATAGACGCCCTCGAAAAGCTCAAAGCAGAAGCTGGCTCCAGGTGGCCAGCCAACATCCGACTCGAACCTGTGGTCAACAGGGAGACATTTACGACGGTGCAAGCGGACGTAAGGGTTAGACTGAAGAAACTGTTGAAGGAACGGTAAAATGGGGCTGTAATGAATGCATACTTAAAAGAGAGGAACGGCTTTTGGAGAGTCCAAACCCTGTGGTGGCAAGCTCTTTGGAGGTGCTGCACGCCGACAGATGGCGCAGTCGGCTTTATCCGCTATAGCCAGTTATATGCTACAACTACTTACTTATAATGTCCTAAATATCTTGTCATCATTTTTATATCTGTCAACTACTGTCATGGCAAGAACGTGGTCCGCATCTCGAGGTAAGTCTTTTGCTGCCTTCTGAGAGCCTGTGGGTCCTAAAAGCCGTCCAAGACGGCCTTTTACCGGGCGTACTTTTCGCTAGTCTTGTGTTCTTTGCAGCACGCTTCATCTTCGGTCACCTCAAGGCGTCTGGGTTGGCGCTTAATCTTGGAAGAGCCTGTGCACCACAGAGCTCTGATTCTCAGCCATATCGTCTGGCATACACGGGGGTTGGCCGAATAGATGCCATGCTATGTCCACTAGTCACCTTCTTCCATGCCGCATTTGAAGAACCTGACGCGATCAGCGCCCTCAAATATTTCATTGGTATCGGCGGACCGTTAATAGTCATTCCAACCATCGAAAGTTGTCGCGCCCGACGTGGCGTATTAATTGCGTTCCCCGTTGTTATGGGCCTCCTCTCCCAAACATTGACAATAGGATTCACGTTCCCTATCTACTGGCTCATATTCATTGTATCTGGTGGTGCGAACACGGGGTGGGGACGTCCCGAAGACGTTCTGATTACTCAAGCCCATGCAGAAGCCATAATCTTCGGCTTGGTTGTCGGTGCTGCTATTCCATCCATTGGCATGGTCGTCTTCAAGGACCCTCAAGTTACTGCCATCTGGCAGCCTTATCCTGTCTATTTCTCTCTAGCCCAGCTTATACACCTTTCCTTCCGGCCCGTATCTAAACACTCTGCCTCAGGCTATAAGACAATCTGCTGTCTCTATATCGGCATGTTCATGCTCTCTTCCTCTGTGCACATTGCGACTATGTGGCCATTGTTCCACACGGACCTTGACGCCATATTCCGACTATATCTACCGTCCTTCGTGATACCAGAACACTCCACTGCAGTTGGTACTCGCGTCTTACATTTCTTGAAGTGGGACTTGGCTTTTGGGTTTGGTTCATCCCTAGTTGCCACTTTGTGGTTCGCGAGGGGCCTGAAGGAGGTGTTGATGTTAGTGACATGGAATGTCGTCGCAACCCCTCTCTTTGGTCCCGGTGCGGCCCTAGCTGGTGCAGCCCTTTGGCGGGAATCGTCCCTTGTTAACCAAAGCAACGTTGACAGGGACTCAAAGGTCAAGCAAAGTTGAATGCTTCATGAGGTCAACCTATAAATCATGATTATTACCATAAGATCTATACTAAGATACAGAAGTTGTTTCTATTGCCCTGTCGGAGTACAGATTTCTTACCAAATGGCTCGAACGACGCTCCAGAGGGATCTGTCTTCTGGTAGAGCCAATATATCATTTTGCGACCCTCCTTCCATCTATCATGGACATGTGTAAAGCCAATGGCCGCCATGAGCGCCGTCAGGTATGACAAATCCACGTAGCGGGAGTTATTAACGCAGGGGAAAGGAAGCTATTGGTAGGTCAGTATAGACCGTTAATACTCAGCTGAAGACATACGGCTAAGAAAAGGTGACCTCGGGGTTTTAAGATGTCATGAGCGAGTAACAGCATGCGTCCTGGAAGGTCTGAGGCGAGTATGTGGAGGAGGGCAAAAAGAGTATACCTCTATCTCTCGGTTCTGGTACAAAATTTAGTACCAAACTAAGACTGATAACATCCCACTTCTGACGATGTTTTTCAACATCAATTTGAAGGAAATCTTGCTCGATGATCGAGGGGTGGCGCGAACGAAGGTCCATGGGCGTAGAATCAATCCACGACGTACATGCAGAGTAATTATCAGGCTTGAGAGCCCCAACTTCGAGGAGTCTAGGGATTTAAATGTTATTAGGAATTGAGAAATCGACAGGTAGAGAATAGTCACCGCAGTTTAAAGGAATTACCTTTGTGGAGACCGGCGTCCTTCAGCCATCCGATGAGTACCTTTTCACTACCCCCACCACGATCATTTCCTTGACCAATGGCGGACATGCGCTGATACTCCTCTAGACCACCCAATTGCGTGATTTCGTTTTCCACATCCTGAAGAGCCTTTGCTGAGTCTGGAGTGATTGACTTGATGGCTTTTATCTGAGCATGCCGTTTCAAGAGTACATGAAATTGGCGAATAGTTGTTCGACTCGAAAGTGAAGTGGACGAGGAACTGCCTGAAGATTCAACGGAGACAATGGGGACCTTTCTCTTTCGAGCTTTGGGCATATCAATGCATTGAGGAGATGGTGGTCCAATTGATTATTACAAACAGGGGGGGAAAAAAAACCAACCGAACGAAAATCGCGGTCATGTGCTCATCCCGTCGGTTGAACAAAAAGCAAAAACTGACTGACGACACCTCATAAAGTCCCTATCATATTGTCCCCTTCGGGGTGACATACGAAAAAATTGGAACGATACAGAGAAGATTAGCATGGCCCCTGCACAAGGATGACACGCTTTCCCGGAGTGGTAGATCTACGGATCTCAATATTTATTTATTTTACATTCAAACGGCAAGGTCGGAATTAAATGAAACTGCCCAGTCATATAATTTTCAGGTCTGCGACATGCATTCATTTTAAATTTGCAGGTCACTAAGACCCAGGTGCCTTAGTGAAGGATTTACTGCGGCTGAATTGACCCCAAGATCAAGGATGCACGTGACGGCACACACCCCATCCTTGACCCTTGGGATCGAAGTGAAGGCTCTGCTGCATCTCTGCTTCAATGGCGAAAGCGGCAGCGATGGACTTGCGTATGCTCGGCCTCACAGGTAAGCGGAATCAGAGAAAATGTGGGGAGAACCGAGTAACTATAGGAAAATGATGACATGCCCAAACCCCAAAGAAACGCTTCTGAAAATTATTATAAAAGCTCGGCTAATCAATTTCTGTGACGCCGTCTCCCTTCTTCCATGTCTTCCGCCCATTCTCGAAAGACGCCGCCCCCCGTGAGCAAGCCCCAGGGGAAGGCCGTCGACAAGTCTACGCGCGACGACGAGACCCCTGCAGATATTGACATTCCTGACAACTATGTTGCTCACACTCTCAAAACCCAAAAGCCTTTGCCCCCCTTCAAATGGTCTAACTGGAAAAAAGAATTTAATTGGCTCAGCTTTTCTATCCTCACAATTACGCCCACGTTGGGCATAATTGGTGCATACTACGTCAAGCTGCGCTGGGAGACCTTCCTTTTTGCCGTTTTTTACTATTATGTGACAGGGCTTGGTACGTGGGTTCAAGGCGATGCCCACTTTTGTTGTTTATGTGATTTTTTATTTTTTAGGAATTACTGCGGGTTACCATCGTCTCTGGGCTCACCGTTCGTATAATGCGTCGAAGCCTCTCCAATATTTCTTGGCTGCTGTGGGTGCTGGCGCAGTCGAGGGTTCCATCAAATGGTGGTCGCGAGGTCACCGTGCTCACCACCGCTATACCGACACTGACCTAGACCCTTACAATGCGCACAAGGGCTTCCTCTATAGTCACATTGGCTGGATGCTCCTTAAGCCGCGTCGTAGACCTGGAGTTGCGGACGTTAGTGATCTGAGCAAGAACGAAGTTATCAGGTGGCAACACCGCAACTATCTCAGCCTTATTCTCATCATGGGCTTTGCGGTTCCGACTCTCATTCCTTGGCTCGCCTGGGGTGACGCAAAAGGTGGCTATGTCTACGCGGGTGTTCTTCGCCTATGTTTCGTTCATCATGTACGTATTTTCTGCGTAATTCTTTTTATACATACTGATAGCAAATGTAGTCTACCTTCTGCGTAAATTCTCTTGCCCACTGGCTTGGAGAGACCCCTTTTGACGACAAGCATACACCCCGTGATCATATCATCACCGCTCTTGTCACTATCGGTGAAGGCTACCATAACTTCCACCATCAGTTCCCTATGGATTATCGTAACGCCATTAAATGGTACCAATATGACCCTACCAAGTGGTTCATTTGGTCCATGCAGAAGCTTGGTCTCGCCAGTCATCTCAAGGTCTTCCCTGACAACGAAGTGCGCAAGGGCCAGCTCACCATGCAGCTCAAGAAGCTCCGCGAGACTCAGGAAAAGATCGCTTGGCCTAATGACAGCAACGACCTCCCCATTATTTCTTGGGAAGCATGTAAGCTCTGAGTTGTGCCTTCCTATGAACTCGTGACCAATTCTTTTTTAGTCCAGGAGCAATCGCTCAAGCGTCCCTTGGTTCTCATTTCCGGATTCATTCACGACATGACCAACTTCATCGAAGAACATCCAGGTGGACCACACCTGTTAATCAAGATGATTGGCAAAGATGCAACGACGGCTTTCTTCGGTGGTGTATATGACCATTCCAATGCAGCACACAATGTGAGTTCTTGGCGCTTGTCGCATTCTGCAAACGACTAACAACACCATTCCGTAGCTTTTGGCTATGAAGCGCGTTGGCGTCCTGAACGGCGGCCACCCACATGGGCTCGAGGATAAGTCTATTCCTCCCAGTCAACGCCTCAAGATCGCACGGTACAATGAACTCAGCTCTCCATACGGCAGCAGCACAGCCTATTCAGACGGCGAGGGCATGGCGTACTAGTTCTGCTTTGCCTGCTTGAAAACTCCCGTATCACTGTATTAAAACCTTCATCGCTGTCTTCTCTCCGCATTGAAATGTCTTCTTGTTCCCTACGCATTTACCTACTACTGCATATATTACGAACCTTGCCGTTTACTTAGGAATATTGACCTTTGGCCACATTTTCTCCACCCATACATACTCGCCAGTATCGCGCCTGTTCATGACCCAATTTATTAGACTGGAGGCGTCCTCAGAAGATGAGGAGCACAGCACTAGCGGCGTAGGTAGTTGACCAACGAATAAAATCATAATGATTGAATACAACTAGAGGAAGTGCTGACTTCATGAACTGAATCCTTGCCTGCTTAAAAGCACCAAGAATGCAAATGTCTTTTTTGGCTTCAGAAGCCTTCTGCACTCTACAATAGGGCTTATGCTCCGAAGGAAGGTGCAAGACTTGTGAACGAACTTTCTCAGCAGTTTTAATTTCATTTTGTAAGTAGGGTGTTATCAAGTACACGGTGTGAGTGGCTTCATTTTGGTATGGAACTATGCCAATGCAAGCAAGGGGCCTCGACAAAGTAAGAGATTGCTTGATCAGATTACGAGGACTCTTGACTTGACCAGAGAAAATTTCAAGCGCAACACTTCAACGTCATATTTCTTGTACCAACATTCTATCTACTTGAATAAAGAGGGAAGGCCGAAATTGATCAAAAGAAAGCAAAAGGAATATACAGAAGAGCCATGAATTGGACTTGCGGGGAGCGCGCCTTAAACAAATCCCTTTCCACCACGCTTGGCATCGATCTTCTTGAAGCGCTCATCTTCTTGCCGCTATACAAAAGAAATTTATGTGAGCTGTTCGTCTCACTACAAAAGAAATCTCGATCACCTTTTTGATGACACAAAGCGAGGCCAGCAAAAGGCACAGAACAATCGCCATGAAACCGTAGATCTGAGATGTATGGGTCTGATTAGTGGATTTTCGATAATCGTGGTTTCAATCTTACGGTACTGGCGACAACGTTAAGAGTTGAACTCAACGTAAGACGACAAAATAAGTGCTTACGTGAAGACGTTGTTAAGCGTCGAATCGGCATAATCAGTTATCGATGATACACAGAAGTTGCTGAGGACGCTAGTATTTAAGTTGTTGACGAAGCCCTGGCTAGTGCAGAAGCTGCCTCCGATTTCGGCAAGATCGGTTCCATTGAAATATCCGCAACATTGGAACTGCCACCGTTAGTTTCGAGTACGGGACGATGGCGAGGTTCATACCTGATCCTGCAGTTGAATACGGTTGGCTGAGCTAAGAGCGCCCCAGATCGCGTGGAATTCGTTGCGTTCTCGGAGG
This sequence comes from Tephrocybe sp. 9980TJB, assembly GCA_018220975.1. Lineage (NCBI taxonomy): Eukaryota > Fungi > Basidiomycota > Agaricomycetes > Agaricales > Lyophyllaceae > Tephrocybe > Tephrocybe sp. 9980TJB. The sequence continues at coordinate 82,871 of JABAJU010000047.1, forward strand.
GTAAAGAACCAAAGGTAAGTGCCGATTACTACAATGCCCAGAGCATCGAGAAGAAGGGTGTAGTTGAGAATGACAAGACCAATAGTGACATGATTCATCTGGACAATTGCACCAATGGAAACCGTAAAGGTGACGATGAAGGCTATCCCCAGGACCATACCAGCTGCGGAGACACAAGGTTGAGATAAAGTGATATGAAATGACGGCGATACACCTTACTTGTGAGGTAGCCTGGTGTCAATACCATGTTCATCAGGAGGTTCTGTGCCTTCCACACAATTGAGAATGTTAGAGAAATGGCACCTGCGGCCAATAGAAGAAGGTCAAGGGCAGCCCAGGCTCCCATCAGTTTTTTCGAAACCATATTGAATATTCGGCGGCAAAGGGACGATAGAAAAACTGTTAAAAACACCAAGTTAGTTGTCACGATAGTATGAGGGAGTGAAACATACAGTGTTGGAAGAGAATGTCAGGAGTGAAAAAAAAACTAGCTCTCTCAGAGAGATGGCGTTGGAGGTTGGCTGAAGATACAGAGGTGGCTGTAGCACCCAGAAATATGAGGAGAAATTAAAAGAAAGGACGGTCAACGTCTGGCGCTAGCGCTGGGAGGACGAAGGTGACGGTCAGAACAATAATAAGGTTGTGAAGGAATGTGATGCTCACCAGAGTATACCAAAGTTAGAAGTCGAAACAAAGAGGAAAGAGTTGATTGCAATGCCTTTGAATCACTTTATGCCCATGTCGCCATGGACACCACGTGATATGCCAATAACCATGGTGGTTGCAAGACTGTTGCCGCGTCCAGAACTCCAGACTGCGGCTGCTATCCTGCTATCGTCAGCCGACGACATTAATCAGAATATGAAAGGACACGTACATGAACGAATCTTCAGAGAGTTTAATGGGCTTTGATGGGGGCCCCTAGTACTTACCGCCACCCATTATCGGCAGAGCTCCTTTTCTCGGTCAGTCATAAACTTGAGGGCTGTACAATACGCGGAATGACTCTCCAGATAAGTAGACACCGATTCATCCGACTCACATAGCTTGCTGTATAATTGAGGTCCGAGTGGGTCCTCGGTTGCCGGAATTGAATTTGTACACCGCCACGGCTTGACTCAGGAAGTCACACGTCACGGTATATTTACAATTCTTTCTCCAGAGTACCACCTCATCGTTCTCCTTCACTCTCATTCTAGAGCTTCACATCCTTTTCACCTATACTTCATACCTTCTTCTTACACCTGTATATCATGAGCGAAGAGTGGGACTCCAAGACTGTTATCGGATTCAAGAGGCAGACTGCTAAAGTTGCAAAGACAGAATCGCAACTCAATGGTAAGCAAGCTTTAGCCTTTGGTGAGAAAAAAAGATTACTCATTCGTGCCATGCACAGCTGTAAGATGAGGATACCTGTTGCGTCCAACACAACTAACGTTTGTATGGCTTTAGGCCCGTCGGAGCGGTGCTGTTGTAGGAACCGACAAAAAGATTGGCGTTGGGAATAAGGCCAACCAAGGTGCGCCTTGCCCATCGAGTCCTTGTCATATATTTCTGACACATCTATAGGTACTGACCACCAGCGTATTGCCAAACTCGATCGCGAGAATGAGGTGGCACCACCCGCTAAAGTCAATGCAAGCGTTGGTCGCGTAAGAAAAACCGTTCAAACCCTTAGTCTCTAAGTACTAAGAGGTCTTTCATTTCAGGCTATTCAAGATGGTCGTATGGCCCTCAAGTTATCCCAGAAGGACGTTGCTCAGAAGGTCAACGAGAAACCTTCCGTCATCCAGGATTACGAATCTGGCAAAGCAATTCCAAATCCCCAGGTCCTTGGGAAACTTGAACGAGCCCTGGGTGTCAAATTGCGGGGTATGTCCTCGTGGTGTATGGGTGTTATCCTCACTGACAACTCGAATTTTCAGGGTCAGATATTGGGAAGAAACTGGAGGCAGCGAAAAAGTCATAACATCGTCTATTTCCCTGTCTCCACTCACCGACATGCCCATGACCTACTTCCTGTAATTCTCTAGGTTACCTGACCAATAGATGTACTTTTGAATCTCTGATGCTTGTGTTCAGATCTCATCAGATAAGAAGGCGAATGTCACACGAGAAGGTAATAATAATACAGACAGATACAGGTAAGATAATGCCATAGAACACTAAGCAGGGTCACCCTCCTGTGAACCCTATGTCGTCGGTAAGTCGTTGCTTGAGCAAGGTTTGATAACAATTGACTTACGTAGGTAATGTAGTCAGGACTCTCACATGCTTTGTACTCGTTGAGCAACTCTTCACATGTCGCTCTGATAAAAGACTTCAGTACAGCACAAAATGGCAAGTAGAAGGCTCTCACCGGGCATCATCAAACTCTTCCAAACCATTTTCGAACATCTTCTCCTTCTTATATTGCTCCAAAAAGGCATTTCGCCTCCGTAATCGGTCAAATTGGTCCAGCATGCGTTTGAACAACTGCAAATAGTGGTTATCATCACAACTTACTTCAAGGTCAAGTAACTGCGAACCGAAGCAATACTTGTGTGATTTGCAAGCATTAAACCACTGACGCGATGATTCGTCGTGACATATGGAGATTTTCTGGTCAATGCCACTTGGATCGACGCTGGCCCCCACGGTATGAAGTTTGCAAGTTGTCGCTCACGGATTCGCAAAAGCGACTGGTGTACCTGAGAAAAGAAAAAATCCTTGAGAGAGCCCGTTGCTGTGATGCAAGGAAGCTTACATCAGTGGGGTCTACATCGCCTTGAATAATATTGAGAATGGAAACATAGCACGCTGTTTTGCTCGGTGTTGTAGATACCATTCGATTCTTGGGCTGCAGCAGGCGTCGCATGACGTCAAGAACTGTGGTTCTGCGAATTGGTTTGGCCTAGAGAAAGGCAATTCAGTCATCGAGAATATTTAGTGAGTTTGCCAAACCTTGTCAATTTGATCACTTGTGAATGGGGTATACGACGTCATGAGGAAATGGCAGCGAGGGGTGGGTATGAGCGATGCGATGATCCCAACCAAATCGTTATTCATATATCCTGGGTATCGAAGTGTCTGAGTACTGGCCGCCATCACCGTCGCAACCTGCGTACATTAGGAGTTGTTTCTACGTACATTCTTCAGTGACTTACCAGTTGATTCGTCTGGTCAAACGAAGGAGTCTGTGCATGTAATCGATCTGCAGATATTCGTGCCAGAGCGCTGTTATCAAGAACCACCACCGAGTCTGCGTGGTTCACCAGGCGTCTAAGAGTGAGTAAGGAATTGTAAGGTTGCACGACGACGTCGCCTTCCTGAGAATTCGGAAACACGCTGTATGTCTGTATTAGCTTCTTCGGAAATTTGTCGTTCAGCCGTTCCAGGACAAAGGAGCCAAGGCCTGAACCCGTTCCGCCTGCGATCGAATGGGTGAGCATAAAACCCTTTCAAAGTTGTTCAAACTCTCCTTCATTCAAACAATTATGACGGTATAGCCACATACCTCTAGAGAGTCGCTTCCTTCTGCTTCTCGGTCGATCATCTCCATGACTTCCTCATAGATCTTTTCCCCAGAAGCATATCCTTGGGCCCAATTGTTGCCAGCTCCTCCACCGTCTTTTGATACAAAGATATTTTCAGGATTGTACAGCCCTGCGTAAGGTGATGTAAGTATGTTATTGATCACCTAACATACATTCGAGTCAGTGGCAGTTGCACGAGTAGAGCGCGACGAACAGACCCTAGGTTCTAGATCAACAAGTATGGCGCGAGGGATATAGTGTTCGTCATCTGCCTGATAGAAGAACACGTCCTTCCTGTCCCCTCCCTCTGTTGCCCATTCCTCAAGTATACCCTCCTTGTTGATCCCATGTTCGGCACACAGCCGTTGCCAGTAGACAGATCCCACTGAGTGAGGTCAATGAACAGCTCTCTTGACGCGTAACTAGGAGAAAGCGCACTTTGATTGCCACATTGGCCTAATTGAACCGTAACGATTTCTCGAGGCATTGAGATTTTGGATGGAGAAGTATGGTCACGCTAGTCACAACGCGTTTTGTGATTTAGGGCATCATGCCGCAGCGAAGTCCAGTCACTAGCCTGAGCTGAGGACATGTACAGATTCGATGTAGTTCTAGATATACAATTTACAGATAGAGGGCAAAACTACAAAGAAGTGCTAAAGTCAGTTTGTAGAGGAGTAAATCCACGAGAGGGATGTGCGAATCAGATCGTAAAGTACTACCTTCGGAACTATTTGTTGCAACGTCACATATACCAGAACCTTTCAATAAGTGGGTGGGAACGAGAATAACAGGGACGCCGCCTTTAGTGTATTCCACATCGAATGTTCCATCAGCTCCAATGACCCATTGCTGGCAAGTGAGCACGCTGTGTAACAAATGTTACCTAGCGGTACCAGGGAAAAAATCAGCATACGTACTTGGTGGTAGCGGTACTGGCCGAATAGGGAGTTGGAACTGGAATACTGGTACCATTTCGAGGCTTCGATTTTCAACAATCATCAGCGAAGGGAAGGAATGGATGTAGTACAGGTGGGGCGTACAGGGGATCCAATGTTTGTGGCCACCGATATAACGTCTCCTTTCATTACGGCAATACCATACGGGCTAGTTGTCAGAATCTTTGTTCCCTGCTTTAACCAGTCTGTAGTATTGGAGACGAAATTTCGTAGCTGGCTTCAGGTCATATACAAAAAACACTGATATGTAGATCTGTATCTTGCCTTATTCAACGTAGCGATGAGCTCATACGTTGATGTCCTTTCGTAATTAGATGGCCATAGAGGTTCACGATTATACTAGGATGATTTAGTTAGAACAAACTGCGAGAAGATCGTCTCTTACTGGGTCCGAGCTTCCGCGGAAACCTTGCTCTTGTCCATAGTATACTATTGGAATCCCATCCGTCAGGAATGTTAGAACCATCGCATTACTGCAGACATGAACGGATGGGCAGCAGAGAAGAACGCTCAGACGTACAATAGGCTCTGGATATCCAGTGATTGATTGCGCCAGCGAGGCAGGTCTTGGTTCTCTATAAAGTTTCCTAGAAGTCCAACATCCTTCACTAACGTGAGATCATGAATCAGTCGAATAGCAACGTTACATACCTGGAACTGGATCCTGGATTCTTCAATGACCTGTGCCAGTGCCGTCACATTTTTTGGACCAGGTATGGAAAATGCCTCCACTAGGCCCGAGTAAAGTGGAAAATTTAGGACTGAATCTAGGGATTGGGGACCTTGATATTGCGAAATTTGCCTACAGAAAATGGGTCAAGAGAAATGTGGAAAAGTGTGAGAAAAATATACTCACTGCACGTCACTTCCGCCAAAGACTTCCCCTATACAGAACACACCAGCATTAGCACAGAATCTGGGCCAAAAGTCCATTTGGACATGTCTATAGCTTGTCTCAGAAAAGGAAAACATAACTGGAAGTCAAGACGAACTTCGCAGCTTAATAGCAGTTAGAAAAACGAAAACACATTGATATGAGTCTAGAACCCACCATCGATTCTTAGTCCGTCGATGCTGTATTCCTGAACCAAATTCTTTATCCAATCTCCATACTGTTGGATAACGGAGGGGTTGCGAGTGTCAAGGTCTGGCAGATATACATTTGTATCTCCCAACCAACAATTTTGCTCACTCGAAGTATTTCCCCAAGCAATGGGACAGTACGGATGATAATATGACTAAGTGGGTAGGTGTTGAATCAATTGGAAACTCACAAAAAGGGCGTCTACAAACCTTATCTTTGAAAAAGTACTGGGAGTAGTCTGGGGTGGCTGATGTCGACATAACATTATTCACTACGACATCAACCATGAGATACCTGAAATGATTTTCAGTCTTGAACGCCATTGGGGCTGCGCTAATGAAAGGGGCGTACATGCCGCGTCGGTGAAGTTCTGCTGACAGACTCTTCAGATCATCAGAAGTCCCAAACCGGTTGTTGATATGAGAAATGTCTGCTATCCAATATCCATGGTATGCGTCCCCATAAGCCGTACGGGGACCGTCATAATTCTGATTGACTGGACTGATCCAGACTATGTTTCAAATTTTATCATTTGAGAACTTCAAGGAGTTGATCTGTGGTTTCATGGTCAAGTTTCACCTGCAGTGAATCCAGCGCCCTGGATGTAGTCCAAGTTGTTCTTGATCCTATACGACCTCATTAGACGCGCCCAAAGCAAATACTGGTGACACGACTAACGAGTTCCAGGTTCCTCCACACCACGTCTGGGCACCGGGATCGCAGTCTTCAATACCATCCGCCGTTAATGCGAAACGATCAGTAATTAACCTGTGATGGGATGAGACCAGCAATATGAACACATGAAGGACTGGCTTCTGGACGTACTGATATATCGAGCGTCCTCTCCACTCTTCTGCAGTCGCACCCAAAACAATTTGGGATAAGTACAGAAGGAGAAGGATTAACAGAGGATACATGGAGCCAGAGATCTTCGAAAGAGTGTGTTGTTAGTGGTACGAGCGAAATTTGCCGCTTCCTCAGGTAGGAAATGCATGAGTTTAAGAGGCAACGGAAGGAAAATTAGATTAAACTCCGGAAGCAGAGAAAAAATGCATTCTTGAGGTATAGCAGATATGAATGTTGAATACATTCAAGAAGTTCTTGGCAGGTTGAAGGAAACGAGATGCTGTAAGTACGTAGGTTCAGGTGGCGATGCGGTCAAAATCAAACTTTGCAAGTTCAGAGAACAACGAGGAGGTAGGGAGCTACGTACAGTTGAAGTGCTATCGACTGTTGTATCATTAACTTCTTTCGTCACTAGTCACACTTGTAGGATTATTGAATCAATACGAGACGTCACGTTTCTCGTGATTGTGACCGCGTTGCTGATGGCCTTAGCAGGGCAACTTGCAAGGTGCCACCGCAGCACATTTCAACTTCCCAACTTATGGCTGATTCTAAAGACCCTACTAAGTCATTTACGCGGCTAGGCTGGATTGTCTGCGCCTGGATTCTTGTTATCCCGTTCCAGGTAGGTTCTCTTCACGTCGGCTTAATGATTATGAAGTGGCATGTGGCTTAACTCTTGTATTTAGTATGGGTACCACATTTCTGCACTCAACCAGATACAAAATGTGTTGACATGTAAAAATAATCCTGTCAAACCTGCGCTTTCCAACTTCCCAACTTGCATACCCATGTCTGAATTTACCTTTTCTGTCATCACCGCCATATTCACAATAGGAGGATTGGCCGGAAGCTTGATCGCTAATATTGTTATGGACCGCTGGGGTCGTAAAGGCGCTTCTATCATTAGTGCTATCTTTACTTCTGTCGGCGCGGGCCTGATGGGCTTGGGTACGTCTGTTGGGCTCCTCGGATTTGGGAGGTACGCGCGAATGATGTCGCAAGAATTCGCTCGGAGGAGCTACTGAAATGCTCTTAGATTTATTGTTGGCCTAGGCTCTGGGATTGGTATCTGTGTTGGCCCTGTGTTTCTTTCAGAAATCGCACCATCCTCGATTAGGGGTAACGTTGGAGTACTCACGCAACTCGGGATTGTACTGGGTATTATGGTTACGCAGGCAATGGGTCTACGTCTTGCAACACCTACCGAGTGGCGTTTTGTCTTGCATTTCTCTTTCGCGCTATCTACAGTTCAAATTGGACTTAGTTCCTTTGCTTCGGAGTCCCCGGTTTGGCTCGGAAATAACGGGCGCCTCGACGAAAAGAGGATAGTTTGCAATAAACTCTGGGTCGATGCTCTAGATGCTGCAGGCACTTCTTTCGTCTTTCCATACATCCAATATCCTGATTTTTATTAGATGGTTCGACCCATTTGGATGGAAGTAATGACTCCGACCCTCTACTGGACGAGCTCGAAGCACGACGGGAAGATTCGCAATATGTTCCAGCCACAGTCACCGTACCTCAACTTTTCTCTGCTCGTGAACTTAGGAAGCCATTGGCAATTGTGTGCTTAGCCATGGCATCACAACAGTTGTCTGGTACGCAAAACCTTCAGACTACACACAATAGCCAAATACATATTGAGCCAACACTGCGTCAGGTATCAATGCAGGTCAAATGTGCTTTCTATATGGCTTGAGTCGTTGTATTGACTCCGGCGTGCGACCCAGTGCTCTACTATAGCAATGCCATCTTATCCCAGTCACTTCCGGACTTGGGACCGTATGTCTCACTGGGAATCACTGTAGTCAATGTTCTTATGACATTTCCTCCAATTGTTTTGATAGAGGTCGGCCAAACTTGTGGTTTAACTCTGTCCATTTCTGACAATCGTAGCGCGTTGGACGGAGGCGTCTACTCAGCATATCTACAATTGGTGCCCTGCTGTCACTCTTCGCGGTCGGACATGGCTTGAATTCTAACCAAAGAACTCTTTCAAGCACTGCAATCCTCACCTTCGTGATGTCCGTAATGAACCATCTTTTTGAAACACAACTAAGTGGATATGCAGGTCATTTGCCATTGGCCTAGGCCCTATTCCGTTTGTGATGGTGCCAGAAGTTTCTCCTGCTCATGTACGTTGCCTCAAATTTCTTGGAACAAGTTTGAATACTGAGACATCTACAGGCCGTCTCGTCCTTGTCAGCTGTAGCGCTCTCATTCAACTGTAAGCTTATTCATTTCCAAAAAAAGACATGTCCTGACTCAGAGGACAGGGATCGTGAACTTTGTGGTGGGACTTGTATTCCTTCCACTTCGGAGAATGCTGTCTGGTGGCGATGTGACAAAGGAGGGACGGGTATTCTATGTATTTGGGACGGTGTTGTTTGCCTCGATGTTCATGTTGTCTACTCTGTACAAAGGCCGGAGTTGAATTGAATTAAATCTCCGCTTGAAATGTCTGGGACAGCGAGAGCTGTGAAGACGACGTCGGCCTGAGTTCTCACCATTCTCTCATCTTTTCCTCCCTAAAATCAGTCAAAACGGCGACAGGTCCTGGAAGCGTTGCTCGGCGCTCGGTGACCCCATCCAGGTTGTCCCACATGGACAACCCGCCGTCCACGAATATTCACACCATTGTGAAGGCACAGATTGTCTTTCTACTGTCCACTCTTACAGAGGACAATTTTGAAAGAAATCAGGTAGAAATTCGTTCAGTGCGTGGTTTTATTTTCTTTCCTTGATTTTTTATCTCATTTTGACTCGTTTTGTCGCGCAGCTTTCTGAGCAGCACGGAATAGACACATACCTGCACTTCATCCGCCGCCTAATCGTCCACTCTCAAAATCGACTAGCCCCAACAGCACCACCCGCGTCCTTCGATTCGTCCTCGTCGTTGACTTTCAGACTTCTAGTTCAAGAAACTCAACGCCTGGCTCGTGACCCATTTCTCGCAGACCGCTTTCGTGACGGTATCGACAAGGGAGAAGGCGATATCTTCAGGCAATTCGATCTGGCGCGATTCGTGGATCGTGTGAACCTTCGCCCCCTCGAAAGGCTTGTGCTTGCGTCATCTATCATATCCACTTCCACTCGCAGAGAACTCGCCAGCCAGGCTGTCAATATGATTCATAATGAGTTTGGAAATGCTCTCATAGCCTTATGCCACAACCCGTCCTTCGACCATGCCGATTTGACGCCAACACAAATCACAAAACTTATATCCAATATACTCTCAGACCCCCCTCCCGACTCTCCAATCCTTGATACCTCTCAAGTGAAAACGTTAATTACTGCAATTCAAACCAAGTACGGAAAAGACACCGTAGCACCTATCCTCCACCGCATTCTCCCTAATCTAAGGTACACATTGTTTCTAAGATTCTGTTCGTAACTTAACCCTCCTCTTAGCCTTGCCCCAAACACTTCTCTTGTCGACCTCTTACTCCAACTCGGGCCTGACATTACAAGCGACGGAGATGTCGTTCGATCGTTGCTTGCGCGATATGGTATTACCGATGCTAACCCTCCGCGCGACGTTCAAGTGGTTGAGACGATGACTCTATTGAGTCGCCAGGCCACAGAGGGTAAGACGATGTGTGATGTAGGTGCTTTAGTCCGTGCCTTCAGCAGCTTCGTGAGTCGCAGCTTCCTCTATTCGAACTTCCTCCCCTGACATTTTGAACGTAGAATGCGAACCTTAACTGGCCAAATGTCATCAAGTCCTTTGACAAACCTGACCGCCTCGGGGTCGACACAGCAACTTTGAAGTTGTTGATCGCCATTCTACTCAATTCCCCTCGTGATGTCGAACCTCACGCAGTCACGGGGTTCTGGGAAGTTTGGAAGAACCCTCTCTATCAGCTGCGACTACTCGACGCGTTATTATCGTTGCCCGCTGACACTTTCAATTTTGTTCAGCTTCCTGGGCAGCGTATTGTGACTGTTGACGACGTCGCTATTGCGAGCCCTACGATCAAGTCATTAGCTGCTAATGTTCAGGGTCACACTTGGAATTCTTTGGAACTCTTCGAAGTCCTCATCCGATTGGCTGATTCGGACTCGATGGAGATACGAAGCTGTGTCAGGGAGATGCTGGACAAGGCTATTAAAATCAGCGCGGAACTAGTTCACATGGGCCTGCTGCAAGTACCTGTGAGTTTCCACTGCCGATCATGATCGTATGCTTACTTTCTTTATTCAGGAGACTTCTTGGAATGAAATACGCCTTGAATACTCGCGTAAACTACTTGGAATGTTCCTTGCCGGGCACCCCAACCACCAACTTGTCTTTATGAGGATATGGCAGATTGAACCCTCGTATCTAACCACTGCTTTTCGTGACTTCTACGATGAAAACCCGCTTAATATTACGCGAATTTTGGATGTGGCTCAGGACCTGAAGGTAATGCAATTAAGTTGACTGAGACTTGATGAATCATTAATATTCTCCTCATAGATATTGGAAGCACTTCTCGAAGTACGCCCGTTCGTTTTTGCACTTGATGTAGCTGCTCTAGCGTCGCGCCGAGAATATCTCAACCTCGATAAATGGCTCGCCGACAACGTAGCGAATCACGGTGCCGAATTCCTCCACTCAGTCATTTTTTTCTTGGAGCAAAAAATGGACAGTGAAAAGACGACAAGAATCTCCGAACCAGCTATTGAGAGTAGGACCATGTCTCTCAACCCCAACACCATTACCATCATTCTCCGTGTGCTTCGAAACAAGTAAGTCGTCTAGGTTTCTCTGCATTATTGACCCTGATTTTCTTTTTTTTGCTTTATAGTGCATCTTTAATGAATGAAGGAGATATTGAATTTAGTCGCCAAGTTCGCGATTCGTGTCTCCAAATTCACCCCAGGCTCATGAGCCTACTGCCTGGCAATGATGTTGAACCCGGCTTCACAGTTGTCTCCTATTCACCCGAAATCGAAGGCGAAGTAGATGGCATCTACAAGCAGATGTATGACGAGAATACTACGATCGATGAAGTTATCGCAATGCTCCGGCGTTACAAAGAGTCTGGCAACCCCCGCGATCACGAGATCTTTTCGTGTATGCTCCACTTCTTATTCGACGAATACAAGTTCTTCCAATCCTACTACCCCGCTCGAGAACTGGCTATGACTGGATACCTGTTTGGATCTCTCATTCAGCACCAGCTTATAGAGAGTATTCCGCTGGGCATCGCTTTCCGGTATATCGTGGATGCTCTTAATTGCCCGCCGGAGACCAATCTGTTCAAATTTGGTCTACAAGCTCTTTCCCAGTTTGAATCGAGGCTTCCGGAATGGCAGCCCTTGTGCTCGGCTTTGCTTAATATCCCTCACCTTGGCGAAGCACGTCCGGATCTCATTGCCAACATTCATCGGGCTCTTGCTAATGCGAGCAACCATGTAAACCGAGGCGATAACTTCATGCCCCTCTCAGGCCAGTCCTTAGAAACTATGGTCTTTACTGCCATTCAACCTGATCCCATTGATGGCGATGTCGAGATACCTCCAGAGGCACAGTCGGACCGCATTCTCTTCATTGTCAACAACCTTGCTCCAAGTAACTTTGAAGGCAAAGTCCTGGAGATGCAAGAACAGTTTGACGACACATATTCTCGATGGTTCGCTAATTACTTGGTCGATCAGCGCGTCAGCTCCGAGCCCAACAACCATGGCCTGTATCTCCGGTTTTTGGATTCTTTGGATCGTCAAAAGCTGTCGGCATTTGTGCTGCAGGAGACATTTGTCAAAGCCGCTGCGATGCTCAATTCAGAAAGAGTTATGCAATCAGGGTCCGACCGCAACATATTGAAGAACGTTGGTGCTTGGCTCGGTACCATCACGTTAGCTCGTGATCGTCCTATACGGCACAGAAATTTGTCGTTCAAGGATCTCCTTGTTGAAGGCTACGAGAACGGCCGTTTGATCGTGGCAATTCCTTTCGTCTGTAAGACTTTGGAGCCCTGCGTCAAGTCAAAGGTGTTCAAGCCTCCCAACCCATGGCTTATGGCCGTCATCAGTCTTCTGGCCGAGCTTTATCATTTTGCGGAACTGAAGCTTAACCTCAAGTTCGAAATCGAAGTCTTGTGTAAAGCACTTGACATCGATCTTGATACTGTCGAGGCCTCCACAATTTTGAGGAACCGACCTTTGACTGACTCTGGCCTACCATTGCCGGAATATGCTCTGGATATCAATGCCATTCCCATGGGTAACGAACAACTTGCCCATGGAGACACCCAGTTGCTTCCCCTTGGCCCTTCTAGCCCCTCTGATTCCCTGCGAGCCGTAGGAGCTCATATAGAATCGATTCTTTCGACTCTCCAAGTTCATGTTCATGTCAACGCGCAATTGTCTCCATGGAACGTGAACCATGCATTCAAAAGAGCAGTACAGATGGCTGTTGACCGTGCTGTCAGGGAGGTGAGTTGTTCTTTTAATTAACCAACACCCGCTTCCTGTTTGTCCTGAAGTGCCACAATAGATCATCGTGCCAGTCGTCGAACGCTCTGTGACCATTGCTGGTATTTCTACTCGGGAACTAGTTTCGAAGGATTTCGTCACTGAGGCGAATGAGGAGAAGTTGCGGAATGCGGGTCATTTAATGGCGAAGAAGCTAGCAGGAAGCCTGGCACTGGTAACTTGCAAGGAACCTTTGAAAACTAATTTAGCGACACATCTTCGTCAATTCCTGACTGATCATGGTTTCTCCGAGGTTGGTTGTGTTTCAATCAGTTGTCTCCTGGCTAACCATGGCCGTGATCCAGGTGGTTCATGAACAAGTCGTACAATTAATAGTGGCCGATAATTTAGATATCGCGTGCTCGGCGATTGAGAAAGCTGCTATGGAAAGAGCTGTCGTCGACGTTGACGAAGGTTTTGCTGCGTCCTATGATGCCCGACGACGTCATCGTGAGGTATGTCTACAATGTCTTCTACTGTTCCATTCATGTCGCTGAAACTGTATAAGCTTCGTAATGGTCAACCATTTTGGGACCCTTCTGCACCATCGTCTACATTCTGCACTGGTCTCCCAGACCCACTACGAATCAAACCCAGCGGACTCCAACCCCTCCAATTTGGTGTTTATGAGGATTTTGGTAATTATTTTTACACTCAAATTTGACCATTTTTTTTTGACAAGTTTGTAGCTTCTGATGCAAAGCGAAGGATCACAAGTAGACCCAGCTCAACGATGTCATTCACAACCCCTGCTCTGTATCCATCCTCTCCTGCCTCGGAATTGCCAGGGTTCCATAGTCATAGTGAAGCGATGGAACGCTTCAATGTACGTCTTGTGGTCGAGAATATTTCACATCATGCTCACCCACCAATAGATGTACACGCGGGACTTGGAGGCTATATTCACGCAATTGCCCGCCCAGTCTCATGAATCGACGTTACCCCCAAATCATGATATCCGCCTTATTATTACTCAAATTTTGGCTCTTGCGAACGAAGCCGGTGAACGTCATCGCACTCCACTGACGATGTCCCAGAAAATTGTGCAGCTCCTCTACAAGACCTCCTCGCAACTAGGTCGGGATGTTTATGTTATTCTCCTTGGGCGTCTGTGCAGGCAATTTGAGGACGTTGAACATGAAGCAATTACCTGGTTGCTTTATGCCGAAGATGAGGTGGGTAATAATTTTTGTATTATGGGAACCATTCTATAACTCTTTCCAGCGCAAATATAACGTCGATGTAACTGTGACCCTGCTCCGCAGCGGCCTGATTGACGTTGCTGTACAAGACCAACAGCTTGCGAAATCGTTGGTTGCAGATCCTCCTCCTATTTTGCTCCACTACACAGTCAATCTCATTCGCGAATGCTTGGCCAGCGATCCTCCGGTTGCTTCGCAAAGCCAGTTTGTCTATTCGATTGAAATCCTCAATCAGCTTTTCCAGTCGGGAAGAGCCAATGATGAGTCAGTTTCTTTTGGCAATGATTTGTTTTCTTGAACTGATGACGGTTCTCACTTGTGCAGCGTGAATCGACTTTTGGAAGACCTTCACGGTGCGCGACGTGTCTCGGCTTCCGCCGCACCGGCCCCACCTCCTGTGAAGCCTGAGACCGAACAATTACGGGAGAAATTGACTATTTGGTTCCAGCAGTGGGTTAATATCTACCAAAGGTCACACAGCCCTGAGAAGAATTTCGTTCAATTCATCACCCAATTGACGAAACAAGGGATTTTGAAAATGGAGGACGTGTCCTCATTCTTTTTCAGGGTGTGCGCCGAATCGAGCGTTACCAGCTACATCAAGTGTGTTGAAACTGGTGATTATGACTACGCATTCCAAGCGTTGGATGCAATGTCTCGACTTATTGTTTACATCATCAAGTATCATGGGGATGCATCGGGGGTCAATAACGACCAGGCCAAAGTTCACTACCTGACAAAGATCCTTTCCATTGTCGTGCTCGTCTTGGCGAATTTACACGAAGAACAAGGGCCTGGATTCCAGCAAAAACCCTTTTTCAGATTCTTCTCAAGTCTTCTCAATGATCTTCATGGTATCGAGACGCACCTTGGTCCCGTCTACTTCCAGCTCTTGATTGCCATCAGGTATGCAGCCCTTCCTATTCAAGCCCCTTTGTTTTGTTTATCCTCTTTTCTAGTGATACCTTCAGTTCGCTGCAGCCTACCTACTTCCCCGGATTCGCTTTCTCCTGGATGTGTTTGATCTCTCACAGGGTTTTCATGCCCAAGCTTCTACTCTCTGAAAATCGAGAGGTACGAGATGCTTCTGCGTCGATGTGTAGAACTCTTGCTAAAGTTGTTGCAGGGATGGTCTGCGTTCCACAAGCTCCTCCTTTCTCTTTTCAAATTTCTTAGCCCATTCTTGGGGAGTTATGATGTCCAGCCCGCTGCTTTAGACCTTTATCGAGGTTCTTTGCGGCTTGTATTGGTGCTCCTTCATGACTTCCCCGAGTTTTTGAGCGAACACTACTTCTCTCTGTGTGACATGGTGCCGCCAAACTGCATTCAGCTCCGAAATATCATTCTCAGCGCATTCCCGCCCTCTATCGCCCTCCCTGACCCCTACCTGCGCAACATCAAATTCGATGCAATCCCTGACATGGGACCCATCCCACCTATTCTATCCGATTTTTCTTCCGGGTTGAAGAACGGAGACCTGCGCAATTATCTGGATCAGTATCTTCTCAATCGTGGAACTCCCTCCTTCTTGCCCTCCCTCAAGGATCAATTGAAACTTCCTGGCGCCTCTGTGGATTCGACTGATGTGTACAATCTACCACTCATCAACTCCCTTGTCATGTACATTGGTGTATCATCTGTTGCCCAAGCCAAGGCAAGAAGTGGTTCTTCCCTCTTCAACGCCACTGACCCCGGCGTTGTGGCATTACAATACCTTGCAGCCAACCTTGACGCCGAGGGTAAGTAATTTTTTTTGTCGCTCTTTCGCCACCTCATATTTTGTTAGGTCAACACCACCTGCTGGTGTCAATCGGTCTTCACTTGCGATACCCCAACGCTCACACCCATTGGTTCAGTTCTTTGGTTTTACATCTCTTTGCTGAGGTCAAAGACAATCGATTCCAAGAAATCGTTACCACCACCTTGTTAGAGCGCTTCATTGTGCATCGCCCTCACCCATGGGGAGCGCTGGTCACTTTCATCGAGCTGCTTCGTAATTCGAAGTACGATTTCTGGCACAAAGACTTTGTTAAGGTCGCACCTGAAGTAACAATGATTCTAGAGCGCGTAAGTGAATGCTAGTCTCTTTATCGTGATCTTTCTCACACAAGCTCGCTGTATAGGTGGCAAGGTCTATTCCCGCTCCGTCTTAGATTTTTTTGTCGTTATTATTGTTGCTATCTTTTGCACATATCTTTCCTGTTCTATTATTGGGTTTCGCACTCTCACCATACTGTATTGTAACAACATTTCTTTTGCCGTTTTCAAGTGTTGAAATGGGTGGCAAAGACCCCATGTTCAAACTTATTCTATACCATGTGTGACAAGATAAGGAATATAAGTCTACCAGATCCATAACGAAAATGCCTCGCTCCATCCCCAGTTTCGGCTCCACACGCTGTACCGCAGAGTCAATTTTCAGAAGGCGCTGTAGGGCCTGGACATTTCTGCTTACCCTGCTGCCCGAATGCCCCCAGTGCCTGTACTGCTGGAGTGCTGACCAGTCACAATCCAACTTGGGGCTGCCACTCCTGTGCGGATAGGGAATAACCTCGCCAACTGTTCCAGCGCTTCGTGATTCTTGGCCAGAGCAAAAAGCATCAGTCCAGTCGACTTTTTAACAGGATGGGGGTGGAGGAAGATACACCCTATATAGGAATCCTCTCAGTCAGACATCAGGAGGATAGAATCAAAGAATACCTGTGTTTGGATCGTCAAGGGGTCGTCCGTTCAGCTCAAGGACATCACCCCTGAGTTCAAATGGTGTTCTCTTCTCTGCCAAAAAAGTTCTGACAAAGATAGATGATTCTTGACCAATAAAAACTATGTTTCCTATTGGCAGCTCCTGAGTTGCGAGATATTGTTTGACTTGAGATTCCAGTATAATTTCCGAGTCAATTCTATGATAAGTGTGAAGATCATTGGCTAGGCGCAAAGCCACTGAAAGCTCGTGGCCCGAATTTGTGTCATCCTGAACTACGAACGAGATTGCTCGATTAGAGGAAAGGATATCTTGGAGCCTTAGATGAGAACTTCCAGTTGTAGACAGCTGATCCTCAACCTTCCAACAGAATGCTGATCAGTCAGACAATGGGATTACATCGAGGATATTCACAGTAAAACACGAACCGTTTTCCAGGCTCGAGCACCACCCTGAGTGTCACTCATGCCAAAAAGAACGATATCCACTCGCTCCGAAGAGAAGCCTACAGTAAAGCCATCAACCTGTATAGAACGCCAATGGGATACTAGGCGTCCATCCACAGAAAAGGTGTGTACGTTCGAAGTAATCACTCGAGGAGTTTCCGAATTGTCAAAGCTGACACGCAGTTTTGCTAGACTATGTTTGATTGAGATCTGTCAATATGCCCCACAATCAGGTCGCTACTCACCGACCAGGAATGAGAAGCTGTTCAACTTTCCATCCGTAGAGGGCACCACTTGATCGCGGATCTGACACTGTCAGAGTGAAGTCCCTTGTTGGACCCGGAATCGTCGGTGCTGCTGCTAGTGTTACCTCCAGAAAAGTTTGAACTTGTTCATTGTTAAACACGGATGGATACCAGTGGTCTTCACCAGCTACCTCTCGAATACTGCGCGCAGAACATAATCAAGCCTATGTCGCCAAGAATGATTAGACACGTACGACGCATTTGTGGCACCGAGGGTCTTGAGAATACTTATATATTCTCTGGAATGCCATGGCGGGACGTTTGTGTCATCACCGCTTACAATGAAGTGAGCAATGTTTCCATCAGTATCAGTTAATTTTTTACCCATGGATTGCTAGCACAGGAATATCAACAAGGTTGGAAAGGTGTAGGTCGTTATCATCTGGCGTCAGTGATGAGTCAAGGATTGCGCGTAGAGAAGGATCGGTATAATGGGCAGATCTGGGTGACATTGATGACTGGTGACATTTTGAATAGATTGGGCACTCCTACCTCGACATGGTCCAGGAGACGTATGCCTGAGATTTGAGGTAGGCAGCAGCCGCTATTACTGAAATCGGAAGTGAGAAGAAATAAAATTCATTATCCCTCGATAACGCACCTCCAACAACCCTGTCAGGATATCTGGATGCGAGATACCATGCGCCTTGGCCACCATTAGAATGCCCCATGAGGATGACTCGTGGATGTACATCGATTTCCCACCGCTTCCATTCCGCATCGCTCTGCAGAATTATCGACAAAGAATCTACTGTGTTCCAGGCGTCACGGGCACTGGGACCGTGCCAATCGAGTCCCTGCGTAATATGTCATGAGATGACTGTAAACATGTCGCCATCAACGTACCCAGGACGTGCGTCCTGTTGGGAACACCAACCAGCTATGGTTATTGCGTGGTATTGACTGACTCCAGAATGGTTGATTAAAGATGTCGACCCCAGCACCGTCTGTAGATTATTCATTCTTAATTAAAAGAAGGATAAGAGAGGGACTGAAATTTTACGTAGAGCCAGTATTGGTGGAAACGTATTTCCAGACTTAGGGTGAACAGGAGGAACAACAAGAAATGCAGTAGGCATCTCTAGAGCATAGAAGTATGTTGCTTTGATGCATTCATAGGATGTCTGGTTCCAATGATGTCGATGTTGTACCGGAATTTTGATATCGATCGTCGCATAGCCGCCTTCACGAGAAAATACCTGAAGGCTGATGTCAAGAGAGGATAGCTCAAATTTGTCGGTCTGGGTGAGAGACAAAGGGATGATTCGTGTTTGAGTTGGTGCAATTATTGTATCACGTTTCGCGCTCAAATCCAACGCCTAGATCTCGCATTAGCTGGGAAGGGGCAATGAGATGAGCAAGACAAACCTCCGTATTTCTGACTGAGATGGCGGTCACGGTCCACCACCCGGATATCCCCCTCATAGCGATGCCAAAGGCATCACCAAAAGCTTTCCCGTCGACAAAATCGCAAATAACGTCGTGAGTGGGCTCGTGGACAAGTAATTCTGTAGTTTTTTCAAGTTCTACCGAGAAATGGATCGTCTGTACAGGTATTCCATTACCATTCACAGCAGGATCTCCGAATAGTCTGATCTATAGCATGGATTTAGTATCTCCTGCGTCTATGCAAAGGGACAACTTGCCTCGTAGTCCCCACTGACAAAGACTTCGTATACTGTAGGCCCCGTCAAGTTAGGTGGTGTAGGAAGTTCAACTACACGTGGTAGAGCGTGTTCCATGTCATATATATTTCCAGCATGCCACTGGGGGACTAGATCTCGTTGTTCACCAGGATCTGCAGGACGAAAAGTAAAAAATGAGCCCTGAACCAAATTAACTAGAAGACGAGGAGGTGGGTGATCTCCAATTGAAGAAGGGGGATATAGAGTAAGAGTTGTGCGGAGAACGGCGTGGTGTTGCAACGCGGCCCAGCCTTCTGTTGCTCGAAGCGACTCCCACCTACAGTGATCGCTTTAGGAACAACAATACATTTTTTTTGAAAAAATCGGTTGCGGGCCTTATGTTGGGAAAAGAGACGCTGAGAGTCCCATCAGCACTGGACTGAGCTGTAGTCCATGATACATAGCCATGATCAGCATAAGAGGAGGGCCAGAACTTCTGCCAGTCAATTGGTTCGAACACTGTAAAAGAAATTACAAGAGGGTTGAACGGGTGGAAAGAACCTCAGTTACAATCGAGAGGAAATGACGGAGACAAATGATGCTGTTCTCGCGCATGTATTGGAAATGGACCAAGAACCTTTCGCGTGCACAGCTGAGCGTACACAAAAAGATATAACTCCAGATAACACCTACTCTCCATTGATTGCTGAGATTTACAGACCAACCATGTACATCGGACAGCACAGCCTGTTGCGCCATGCCAATGGCAGCTACGACAGAGAGAAGGAAGAGGATGATCATGAGAGACTTGTTTGTGCTGGAGGTGGGAACCAAACATGGACGATTTATCGATCACAAGTTAATTCCTTCCTCACACAGTAACGATGTCGAGCAGACAAGGTGGAAAGCTTAAGCCTCTCAAGGTCACCACAAACGTGTCTTTAATAACTTGTTAATCTGACGAAGGCTGGGTTGCAGGCCCCGAAGAAGGAGAAGACAGAGATGACTGACGATGAAATTGCCTTTAAAGAAAGGAAGAAGGCCGAGGCTGCGGCCATGAAAGATGCGAAGGATAGAGGTAAAGTGCTGTTGTCTGCAGCATGAGCCCGATACTTATGAATTTTTTTACAGCCTTGAAAGGTGGGAGTGTTGTACTAGTGATATATTTGCAACTGACAGAGACACAGGTGGCCCCATGGGTGGCAGTGGAATTAAGAAGTGTGTTCTAAGAGAGGGGGATGTACTTGTGAATACTGACTGCTCTGACATAGGTCTACTGGCAAGAAGTAGTGTAGTGGTAGATTGGTTTGTCAGTGTTTGTGATGAAATTGTTGCAACGCACATGATGTCTGTTAGTGTACCAGACTCGCGAATCACACATCCTCCTTCAATCCACATTCCCATGTTGGGCCCTCTTCAAGGCATCCAGCAGCAGCAGAACCCACATCAGCAGCAGCAGATACAGCAGCAGCACCCTCAACAGGGCCAGCAGAATGCCATTCCCCCACCACCTCCTCAGAATGGACAGGACTACACCCTCTCAAGCGTCCTTCATTTTCTCCAAACAGAGTGGAGGCGTTATGAACGTGACCGTAATGAGTGGGAAATCGAGCGCGCAGAGATGAGGGTCCGTTTTCAGCTCGCTTTTTTTGCTCGCATGCGCGCGTCGTGACTTATATTTTCTATAGGCTCGCATAGCCCTTCTGGAAGGAGAGCGGAGGTCCTTTGACAACATAAAGCTCGACTTAGTGCGTCGTATAAAAATGCTCGAATATGCTCTGCGCATGGAACGGTGCGTGTCGTGCCTCTCATCCTTTGCTGTGACCCTGACGTGTCTTCCCGCATCAGCTCGAAACAACTAAACCAACCCACCTTACAAAATGCTCCGCCTACGAAAACCGCTACATTGCAGGGCAATGCCACCTCTTTATCCCAGAAAGAGGATGCCCAAAGTCACAAAGAAGATAGTGGTGGCAGCTCGCCCCGTAGTGAAGGTTTGCCTCCTAGTCCACCTTGGCATATACAACTAGCTCATATAGTACATTTCTAGATTCTCATTTACCGGATAGCAGGTTGCCTAACGGGGCGCCTTCAGTCGCCTCACTGGGGCGACCAGCTTCATGGGGAGGTGCTAACTGGTCCAACGGCCCCCCTGCAGGCCCTGGTCCTGGCTTCGGAAAGCCACCTCCAGGGAGGGATCCAAAGAGTCGAGCGAGGAGTCGTGACTACCTGAAGCAGTGTGTCTTTTTTCGTTTTATACATTCATATCGCCTCAAAAGTCTCGCCTCCAGATGTTTGCAGGAAATTTCCTATTTAACCTCACCTCAAGCAATGAACCCGTTACCCAACAGACCCTTGCTCAATAACTCGACAATACCATTATCGCTACCCAATGTTCCGCCCTTTGAACCCATAAACTACCACCGGCCACGGAAAGTACTTCCAGAAGCAGGAAAGGATTTCCCCATTTTAAATGGCCATCCTATGATGTCTGGCCAAACCCCGGGTCAGTCTCTCAGCGGTGGGCCTGTCTTGGACCGTAGTGGCACTATATCGACACCAGGGCCAACTATTCAACAAGTGCCAGGTCTTGCTTTACAACCTAACCCTCTCCAACCTCCGGCATTGTTAGGCTCATCGCAAGCAGAGAAAGAGAAGGAAACTGATCTGGAGAGTCGACAACTTACAGCAATTTTCCGTCCTGACGATGCAGGAGAGTGGAAGGAGAAACTCAGGCTCTCACATGAGGCCTCTGAACAGGCCCGTTCAGCAAACGACAGCCAACCGGAAGAAGAGGATTATGTAAAAGAGGATGATAGTGAAGTGGAAGATGATGAAAGCAGCGTGGTGAATGAAGGAGAAGATACCAAGGTTTGGAAAGCGAAGCGGACACTCCGAAAGTAAGTTGTATAGTTGACCCTCCCTTCAACGTCTCACCTATCTTTGTTGGCAGTCATCTGGATGCCGTGAGAGCATTAGCCTTCCATCCCAATGAACTTTGCCTGGCAACGGGAGGAGATGACTGCACCATAAAAATATGGCGGGTAGACGTTGCCAGTTTGGCTTCTTCAGTGTAAGCTGTGCATCCATCATTTACTCGAACCTTCTAAGTCCTACTTATCTAGCACACGAGCGACGACAGAAGTCGAGCCACAACTTACCCTACGGGGCCATTCGGCTGCCATAACACGCCTGATCCATGCTCCAATGAAGGGACTCCTGTACTCTGCTTCTCTGGATTCCTCTATTCGTGTATGGGCACTTCCAGCTCCCTCACATACAACATATGCCCACTATGATGAGACCCGTGCTCGTGGAGAGCTTATCGGCCACACAGACGCCGTCTGGGACCTGGCGCTTGTCCGTGATGAGAGCACTCTCATCAGCTGTGGCGCCGAGGGTACAGTCAAGGTGTGGGACGTCAGCGGGCCCTCGGGAAGTGGGTCTTTGAGGCTGACTTGGGGTTGGAATGGATTAGAAAATCCCGATGAGCTGCGCCCGGAGGATTCGACAGTTCCTGGAGCCACAGCTGTCGAAGCTTTGAAGACAGACCTGAAAAAGGTTGCGGTTGCATACCAGAATGCCGTTGTCAAGGTCTTCGATATCGAAACTGGCAAAGAGCTATCGCGACTACAAAGTGATATGAGTTATGGCAAGTTACGTTTCTCACCAGCTAATGAATGCCGTTAATTATTTTTAGATGGTACTCCAGCGACTCAAATAAACAGGATAGTATCTCATCCAACGCTTTCACTACTCGTGACCGCACACGAAGACAAATATATACGTATCTTTGATATCGGGACAGGTTTGTGCTCTTGTTTCAACCGTAAACGTGCCATTAAACGTTGTTACAGGACAATGCACATATTCTATGCTAGCCCACCTCGATGGTGTCACCTCGTTGTCCATTGATGCGGCTGGTTTCTCTCTAGTGTCGGGCAGCCATGATTGTTCTGTTCGCTTTTGGGATCTGCTTGGCACACGCGCATGTGTTCAAGAGATTACAACGCACAGAGAAAAGGCTAGAGAGGGAGTGCTTGACGTTGAGTTCCACCCTACGTTACCTTTTATGGCGAGTGCTGGCGCCGATGGGGTGGTTAAACTCTATGCATCGTCATAGGAGATGGAAGCCTGACGTTTATGATATGGTTTTCCCCTATTGTCACGCTAATAGAATTTACACATCCCACTTGCTTAGGATTGTGGACATAGCCTGCCCATATTCTACAATACGTCTAGTCTACTTTTCCTATGCTTTATTTTCCTTGTCTCACGCTTTATACCCTCTCGAGATGCACAAACCGGTTCAAAGTTAAGAAAAAATCCAACACAACTATTATACAAAAGACGAAATGTCCATAAGGATGCTAAGGCTACAACGTTACTAGTATACATAAGTCAAACTTGAACGTGAATCATGCCCAGAAGGAAAAAGTCTTGAGGGGAACGACACATCTTGCCATCATATCTCTGTATCATTGTTAGCTCAAATCAACAACGCTCGACCATGAAAACGAGGCTGACCGATACGCATTCCTTGTTTGACGGCCAAGATCTCTGCTCCAAGCTTCTTCTTCTCAACCAAGTCTTGAATCTGGGAAACGATGACGTTTCGCATGGGCCGGGTCGGATTGCCAGCCAAATCATCCTTACAGTGCATTATATATATACGAAGGTGGTCCAGCGCTCCAGCAAGCTCGTCTTCAAACACAGGATTCTTCTTCTGCTTCTTCCTGGCAGGTCTAACACGAACACCTGACTCTCCACCCTTCCTGAACTTAACGACCTCTGTCGCCAACGCTACCAGCTCGTTGACAAGATGTATGGGGTTGAGGTGGCCATAAAGCATGTCATCACTTCTATCGGAAGGCCATGAACACTCTATAAAGATGGCGGAGAGCTTTTGGGGTATTTTGGAAGCGGCCGCGCGCCAAACGTTAATCGTCCGCGGTTCGGCTGCCAATTCATCCGGTTCAACGTCTCCAAAAAAAAGAAACTCGCTGTCATGAATATCGTGACGGATGAAAAATGCAGCAGAGCCGTAAAATCCTCGTTCATTTCGGCCATGGTTTATAGGCATGGTACGAACAGATATGTCCGGATAGATCATCATATATTGGTTGTCAGTATACAGCCTGGTTAGGTCGGATTCAGTCAAGGTCAAAAGCTTCGAAAAGGCAAAGTGAACAGACTGTGAATATAAGAGTTTGTAGTCCTCATCCTTTTCGTTCCACGAGGCTAGATTGGGCCAAATGCGATCAGAGAAAACGTTTTCCAAATCATGGAGAGTTTCTTTGGCAGCATATATGCGCTTGCGCGGACCTCGCAGGGAACCAGCCGACATAACAAGACCACTGATGTGGTCTAGATGAGCATGAGTGACGAGAAAACACCTGTTGGAGAGATCACGAAGACGTTCGCACAAGTTAAAGACATTCCTGACCGTATGAAAGAGTATATTTCTGGAGCGGTGTAGGTTTTTGGACATAGACCGTTGCCTGAACTAAACAAATGAGGGTTCTGACGCAAGATAGCAGTTAGAGCACCCTGAGCGGATCCTAAGCAAGTAGTTCAGTGGTGACTCCTGGCAAAGAAAGAGAATCAGACCTGCTTCCAAGCCCAACACACCATCGTGCCAGTCTGCGTCGTGTGGTTTGAAGAGATACCTGGAATAGATGAAATGCAGTGAAGCCACGTGCGAAGATGTTCATTGGCCATGGCTGCCGAAAGCTGGGACTTACGCAGACAGATTGGTTTCATCGGGACCCCCACCGGCACCTACGACCACAAGGTCGAATATGGGCATAGAAGAAGGAAAAATCGGGGCAGTAGGTGAAGAAATGGTGGTCATTCGACGTTTAAGTGCGATGATTCGCACAGCCGCTGGACAGTACACTCATATTCGGTCCACCTGATATTGACTTTATGCCCGTCTTGTGGCATTGCTACGTTTCCCTGCCATATCATGCCACCACCGTAGGAACAATGGATTCTTTAATATCCAATCCAGAATCCTTGTAAAATGCCATGTATGTTCTTTTTGTGATAAGATTAGATTCATCTGGCAGATTCCCTGGTCTTGTCTTGTCATTGTCATTACACCTGAAATGAACCTTTCAAAGGTCCCAGATGCCAAGCAGAACAACAACAAGCTTTTCCCTCCATATGCCAAGAGACTACAATCCGACGACCTCAACAACTACAGTGCGTTCGCCCATCGTTTTGCAATGTGGTTGAAGGATGGCAGGGCTTATTACAAGGAGGCAAGGCCTGAGGTAGGCAAACAGTTCTGTAATCCTGTTAGAAAGAGATAGCACTCAATGTCTACTTGAAACTAGATTGTCAAAATACTCAAAGTATGCCGTTGAACCGTGTTTTTGTCAATCTTTCTCTTACATACATGTCAAAGATTGCACAGGCAACTCTTCGACGGAATGCTAGCGCAGATATGGATGAAAATGTCTCTTTTCACATATCTAATTGTATAAATCACCCTATGGTTGCGCCATATTCTGAGCTTCTGAAAGCCATGCATCCCCACAAAGACCGCTTTGTGGAAGCTGATCTTTACGGTCAGTCGACGTGTTTCTTCAGCATTTGAACGCACTTAAATATAGATGGCTTCAGCTGAAATCCAGACTTTGCTTAGAACGATCACTGCGCTACCTCCACCACTAACACACATTGACTTGACCGCGGAGTGTGTACAAGTCAAGCAATTGTTTGTGGAAATGAATCTGCTGACACATTTTGCAGGCCAAATAGTCCCCTCGAGATACTGACTCACGAGAACTCCGCGACGCAGCAGGGCGCACTCCTTTCAGCCGGTCCTTTCATCTTCTCCTCACATTCATTGTCTGCTCCTTCCTTTCCTAGGACGCAAGGCAGTCCCGCGACTTCGAACAACGCCTTAAATGTTGAATACTCGGCAGAATCTTCAAGCCTTCCAACTAATTCACATCCGGTTCCTCCGAAGAACCCATCCCCGCCTCATCATCCAAGTCTCAATGATGGCCAGAACATCTCGCCATCATCTCAGACCATAAACTTACCACTTCAAGAACCTGTTTTCTTGAAGCCAAAGAAGAAGAAGAAGAAAAAATCCGCACTTGGGCTTGAATCTTTGATCGAACTTGACATTCAGGACCTTCAGAAGAGGGCTGATCCTATAGTGGAGGTGGAGGCAACCGATATACCAGTTCTTCTCCCTGGCTCCACTTCGTATAGTTCTCCTCATCCCGAAGTTATTGTGATATATGATGATGAGCCTGCAAAAAATGTGTCACAGGTGAGGGCCTTTCATTCTCGACCTGAAAAGATTTTTTATGGCAATACAGGCTGCAGCTAGTAGGACCTTAAGCGCGTGGGGAAATGAAACGCCCATGTTGGTGGATCAATCACTACATCGTAATGAGGCCACATCTTTATCTGCTATCAGTTCAGAGCCGTACTCCATCGATCCAAACCCGAACCCAGTGGTACAGGAGCCGGCTGATATCGTCATGGCAGACGGGATAGAGCGAGAAGTCACGCATTCAACTTCAATGTCAGGTGTCAAAGTAGCGGTCAAGACCTCGATAGACGATTCGGGACCGGATTCTATGACGCAAATGGCAGGCATTGTGTTTACAAACGCAATTTCTGCTCCATTTGAAGCTATGGAGGTCGAAAAACCTGATTCTGCAGCTAACGGTGAACCCGTACAAGAGCCTTTGGTTTCTAACCAACCGCATTCCACCATAATGCATGCATTACCTGATCGTCCTTTGGTAGAGACGCGGTCGACTGATGATAGTAACCAAATCCCAATGTCTGGACTCGCAGTTGCCTCTCCAATAACAGGAACCTCTCCACCATCCTTTGTCAATGTCGTTTCTCTTCCTCCAGTGGTGCAGAATGTTTTTCTTCCAGCTTCACCTGTGGTAAACACCACCCAATCTCTGCCTTCGCCTCCTCGACCTGGTACACCGGCGGAATCAACACCCCTGGGCTCAATGGTAAATGATTGGAACTTCGTTCTTTTCACGACTAACAGAGGAAAAACTGCTAGCGACACGAGACTGTAAATGCAATGTCAATCCAACAACCTTCTTCAAATACTCTTGTTTCCGTAAATAGTGAAGGATCGAAACTCGACAGAAATCATGCAGGTCTTACGCCTGAGGTTAATGCGTGCACTGCTGAAGAGTTGAGGGCACTGCGTATGTTTCATTTATCCACTCTGAGGACGAGATTTCCTCTAACCTTTGATCTTGTAAAGACGCTTTCGGGCCTGAAATGCGCGTTTTAAGGGTTCAAAATGGAGAAAGCAAGGAGACACCGAAGCTTACCTTCGACATATCTTGCGAAGATTTTGATGCTATCAAGCGTTGGAATAACAGAAGGAATCCTGTAGAGTGCGTATACGTACCTTGGGTTTTTTTTTCTTGTATGCACTGATACCATCCATTCAGGGACGTATCATCCAGTTTCTGCGTCTCACTCGCAGGTTACTCCAGAATTTCTGCAAGTCCGGAGCTGAAGAGTATTAGCGAACTTTCTGAAATGCCCATAACATGGCCTACCGGCGATACATTGCGCATGGATGTGATGTACAAAGGACATCAGCGGGCCACTTTGCCACTCTCACCTCCTTTCCTGGTGCGTTGCAGCAGCCTGTAGCGACATTAACATTGATTTTGTTTTACAGATCGGGCCCAATGGTCTGGTTGATGTCTCTGAACATATGTGCCTCGGAGAAAATGCCATAGGATTCAAACAATTTGGCGATATGAGGGCTCATATCTTCGTTCTTCGCATACACCGTCCAACAGGTGCGCAACTCCAGGAGCTGGCGCGAAGACAACAGAAAGACCGTGAATGGAGCGATTTTCAACTCAGAATGGCTCAGCCATTTGAGATCACAATCCCACTAAACTCGAGTCCCCCGTCAATGCCAGCATAATTTCCTGAACAAAATATCTCTCGCCATACATACCCTGTAATTCTCTAGATATTGTAATTCTGTATCTTTGTAAAGTCTAATGTTCATGGAGATTACTTGGGTGCTTACTTTAGTATCGAGCACACCAAGTAGGTTGATCGTAATGTTTGCCGATGTTAGTGCATAAACTGATCGGGTAGGAGAACGAACTATTTTGTTCTACACATATCTATAACCTCAAGAAAAGCCCGTGGAACCTTGTTCCTTCTCTTGGACTCATGATCCTAGCGTGAAGGGCACCAAACGTGGTCAGGGAATCAGATTTTTCTTCTTCTACCAATCGGGATGGCGGATTCACACACTGGCCGCTTGTGTCTTGAGATAATACGCTCACACTTTGGCCCTATAACCGCAGTCAGCTCGTCCTCTCTCACATTATCTGTGCCTACTAAATGTCAGTGATAGTCCGTTGCATCTGCCCTTCTCACTCGTGGACGATTGTCCCTTCCTCAATTGCTTCGTATAACTGGCCATAAAGTTCGAACAGTCCTGTCGTCTGTTCTCGTTCTCATTCAGCACAATCTACTTTGGCATGCATCCACAGAGGATGATGGGGAAGTTCTGGAGGTCAATGTGGACGAGTGCCTTATGAGACTTCGGTTTGGTACCTTTGTTCGTCAAACAGAGGAGTTGTTTGGGAAAGAGGTGGGCAATGACTTTCTTACGGTAATCTTTTATAATATCTAATGTTTCTGAAGGCTTCCGAAATAGTACAGATTGTCCTTGATCATGGCAAGCTTCGTCCGCCCGAAATTTTGTCACACTTGAGTGCCTATGAACCGAAGAGCAAGTCGACCTTTCATCAGCTTCCCCCTTTCCTAATCTCTGTAGCAGCTGTTGCCCTCTACACTCAGACCATTTTCAAGCTTGTTACGAAATCTTATCTCAAACCTGCGACGGTCCTCTCACATATTTCTCCTCGAGACAAGCGCATTCAGTATGAAGCTGAGGAAAAGGGCAAAATTGTCGGTTTCCCTACCGCAAAGGAAATACGGGAAGCAAAAGAGGTCGCCGAGGCCCGCCTTAGAAGGGAGGAGGAAGAAGCAGAGCAAGTCGGCCTGGTAAACCCTATATATCTCCCGCTATCACCTCATTGAATAATCCAGCTATTGACAGAAACGCAAAGCAAAAGAAACTACCGGCCAACGACCATCTAAGGTAAATCCGATCTATATCGATTGAAATTGTAGGTCATTAAGCTCCTGTAGCGCAAAGCCGTGGAAGAGGAGTTCGTTGTTGAGGTATATCTCTGAGCATTAGCAAACAGAAAATGTGAGAAGCTGACTCGTGGACCCAGGATGCCGTTTATTTCCGTGTCAACTTCGATAAGTTCAATATTCACGTCAGGAACTCCGTGAGTTCATACACTCTTATTAAGAATCCTTACCCATTTGTTCCTACCTAGTTAATTGTCAAGGCTGCTAAAGAGCGCTTTAACGCTGATGCGGCTTTGATAGTTCAAGCCACTTTGAAAGCCACGGAATCTAGCCAAAAACATGTCTCGGACATACGCACAGGTACGCCTGCTAATCGTACTGCTTTAGATATACTCAACCCTACTAAAGATCCTATTTCGGTGGCAAGCTTAACCCTGCAATTGTCGGACCATGATCTGTCACCCAGTCTTGTTTTTTCATCCAAAAAAGTTCCGAATTCGGCGTGCATAAAAGACTATTTAGGAATGCTTTCGTCTGCTGACAATCCTACGCCAGCAGGACGAGCAGGTTCATTTATTTCATTCAGCTCCTCCAAGATTCAGGTCGAGTTTGAAATTGTTGGGCGTCGGCTACGAAGGCGGGTACTAGAGTCGGTGGCTCGGGAACGTCACGGCACAGAGGGTGTGCGAATCTTGCGACTTCTATTGGATACTGGAAAGATGGATGAAAAACAGGTAGACTCTTGTAGTTTAAGCAATCAACCAACTGACAATGAAAAATAGATCTCAAAAATCGTGATGATGGCGTCTAAGGATGTCCGGCCTCTCCTTGCTGGCCTTGCTGCTGATTCTTTGATCAGCACTCAAGAAGTACCTAAAAGTGCGGATCGTAATCCGACAAGAACATTCTATCTCTGGTAAGCTCGCATGCCCTCTTTTGCCACCAGCAGCCCTTTGAGACTCAAACCAGGTACGTCGACCTCAACAAGGCTTATTCGGTCATATTAGGCAACCTTTACAAAACTCTGTACAATATTGAGACGAGGCGCCGTGCGGAGATGGAGGCCAGTGATGTCAAAGCTGTCCTCGAGAAGAGAGAGAGAAGCGATGTTAGTCAAGACGAGACCCTACTGTCTCGCCTGGAGAGAGATATTCTCAAGGAATGGGAAACAAGACAGAAAAGACTGGCGGTACTTGAGATGCGCGTAGAGGAGACCTTGTTTATTCTCAAAGATCTTCGAGTACTGGGAAACAAGGACGACTGAGTAGATTTTATGACAACTTGACAATTGACACGTGCACATGCATTTGAATTTCAAGCTTTCAAGCGCCTCCCATCTTCACAACAATGGAGAGACTTGCCAAAGCCTACATTGACTATAATCAAGCATCACCTCCACCGCACCCAGGGAGTGGTTGGACGCGTTTTGTCTGTATTTCTGATACACATTCTCGCCTCTTTCCAGTTCCTGGCGGGGACGTACTGTTACACTCTGGAGATCTCAGTAGCTGGGGTTATCCTGATCAAGTGGATTTTACATTGCGCTGGATTCAAGGACTCACCCATCCTGTAAAGATGTGCGTGGCATGGGCATTATTGACTTCATGATCCCAATGTTGACCATCGAGCAAAACAGCTTAATAGCTGGCAATCATGATGTAGGTCTTCTAATCGTTCAAGTTGACATATTC
This sequence comes from Tephrocybe sp. 9980TJB, assembly GCA_018220975.1. Classification (NCBI taxonomy): domain Eukaryota; kingdom Fungi; phylum Basidiomycota; class Agaricomycetes; order Agaricales; family Lyophyllaceae; genus Tephrocybe; species Tephrocybe sp. 9980TJB. Next base: position 113,850 of record JABAJU010000047.1, read on the forward strand.
ACGACTTCTTGTTTAGCTCTGTCTGGATACAAATCTGGCGTCTAAAGACCAGGTCCTGCCGTTAGAGGTCTGTACATAATGCCATCATACATGACGTCTTCTCACTATTATCTAGAATCCATTGCTCGAAGCGATACGCAAGAAACTGAGAAGTGAGGAGGTCCACAATACTAACGTCTACTACTTGCAACACGAGCCTCTCACAATCAAGACTTCTGAGGGAAGAGAATGGTCTGTTTATGGATCACCTGTGCGAAGTTATATTTCTCGAATCCCGTTGTCTTTGACACAATGTTTCTTCTTTAGTCAGCTCCACGGCACGCACAGGGTGCATTTCAATACAGGTCTTCTGAAGAGGCAAGCGGTGTGTTCCCCTGTAACAATTCAAAGGCAATAGCGTAAATATGGTGCAGCCATTTATCAACGAATACCACAGGAAACAGAAATTCTCTTGACGCATACACCTCCACATCTAATCCTGGATAAGACTAGACGAGGAAAAAACGCAGGATGCCGGTATTTATCCGAAAGGACACAAGAACTCAAGCATTGCAGACTACATGTGTTTGGGTAGGTTCTATTCTATCCAGTGTTAAAGTCAATGGGTTCTGAAAGTATTTAGACATATCCATGAAGCTTGGGGTGCGAAAGTTTGTTCCGAGGCAGGGCAACGAGTATATGTAAATGCTGCGGTTGAACGCCATGGCACGCAGGCAGTCATAGTTGATCTTAAGAATTGAACCAAATGCAATACTTAAAAGTACGCAAGCTTAACGGCTGAATTTGTGAATTCAAACTCCGACGATTTGGCGCGTCCTGCACAGACGCGTTCATTTCAAACTTCTTTCTTGTTTACTCCCTCGAGGTCTGACATGCTCGTCGAGTTGAATAAATCTCTTTTTAAATCACGCATCCAGCGGATATATGACAGTTGGAATGTATGTGCCTCTTTCGTTCATCTTCAACATCATTCTTCTCACTGCCTAATATCGACGACCTGTTAGAGCGCCAAAAACGACGATGACTACACTTCGATAGCAGACGCGGATGCTATTCTTCTTGTGGCAGGTGATCCTGTCTCAGAGGATGAACCAATGCGAAAAGGGACTTGCCTTCAAGTGAGTTTTAAACTTTCTTAGTTGACTGTAACGAGGACGACGGACAATACTCTTCACTCTAGCAATGGCTTCTCGGCTATGAATTTCCGTCAACTCTCTTTCTATTGCAAAAGGACAAAATTCTGGTTCTGTGCTCTGCATCGAAGGGTGAGCAAGGCAATCCTTCATAGCCCCATAGCCTAACTTTGAAGTAGCCAAGATCCTTAGTCAAATAGAAAACAGTGCTGGAGATATCGGTATCGAAATTCTAGCCCAGGCCAAGGGAAAAGACGCTCTCAACGATTCGCTTCCTAAATTTACTGCAGCCTATGCCTCTCATTCACGTGTTGGCACGCTCACGAAGGAGACGCACACTGGGAAATTAGTCGGAGAGTGGGAGACGCAATTAAATGGGCTGGAAACTAAGCCGGAGATAATCGACATTAGCCCTGCTGTCTCGCGATTCATGGCCGTGAAGGATTCTGAAGAATTGGTTCGTCATTGAGACTAATAGTCTTGTTTTTTTTGCCTTGACTTCTTTCAAGAAAAATACACAAACAGCTGCTGCGCTGACCTCCACCCTCTTGAAGTATCACGTTGCGCCGAGATTAGAAGCTATTTTGGATAAAGAATCCAAGATAACTCACGATATGATTGCTGCCCAAATCGAGGCGCGACTTGGTTCAGGGGAAGGAAGTTCTGCGAAAGGACCAGACATGAAAGTTTGGAGCAAAGGCAAGGGATTGAACGACGTATGTGAATTTATAAATCAGTGTTTAACCCTCCAATAAATGATTCTACAGATTGATTGGCAAGTAGTCGAATTTTGCTATCCTCCCATCATTATCTCGCGGTCAACCAAAACCGGCTACGACTTGAAATATACAGTCGAGTCAAGCGATGACAACATTGCACATAAGGGCGTTCTTCTGGTCTCGTTTGGGTTGCGATTTAAGTCTTATAGTGCCAACGTCGGCCGCACCTTCATTGTGGACCCAAACCCTGTCCGTCTATTCCCTCTTAACTGCAGACGTTCCCTGACTAGGCTATCTATACAGGATCAAGAAAAGCAGTACAGTATCCTTTTGAGCCTTCAGTCCGAACTCTTGTCATTCATCAAGGACAATACCTCTGCTCGCGACGTGTATCAACATGCGGTCTCATTCGTTAAGAGCAAGGACCCGGAGCTCGAAAAATATTTTGTTAAAAACGTTGGTTTTGGAGTGAGTAATTTTCTTTGATACGTCACTGATAATGTGTCTGACTTGATTTCAAACGAAGATGGGCATCGAGTTCCGTGATTCTGCATATCTTCTATCAGCTAAGAACGGACGTAGCCTAAAGACAGACATGATTCTCAATCTCGGGCTTGGGTTTGCTGACCTAGTGGACTCTACTGGAAAGAAGTAAGCATGCTGAAACGCTACCTTTATGTTGGCTTATTGTTTTCTGTGACAGATACTCCCTTCATCTCGTTGACACCATACGTGTCGGCGCGGAGAAATCGGTTCTTCTCACCGAAGGAACGCGATTGGCCAAAGATACGCTGTTCTTTTTGACCCCCGACAGCGAGGATGAGGAGCGAGTGACAGAGCGAAAACCCAAGAGTGCTCGAGCGAATGGCTCTCCTCAAAAGAAGACAGCTGGAACGAAGGTCCTTAGAAATCAGACTCGCCGCGCTGTGCAGGACGAGGTTCACACGACAGCTGTTGCTAAATTAGCAGAGCATCAGAGGGAATTGCATGATAAACTCCAGGCGGAGGGCATTCAACGCTACGTGGAGGACGGTGGAGGCAGCGGGGGGAAGGAAGGAAAAGGTTGGAAGAAGTTCCAGAGTTACAAAGGCGAGGCAGCATTACCTAGTGAGGTGGAACGACTGCGGGTAAGCTGGATTTCTCTATCCAGTTTGATTCGTGCTAGTAATGACCGTTTTTACAAGATATTCATTGACCGCAAGGCTCAAACTGTGATTTTACCGATCCATGGTTCTGCAGTGCCTTTCCACATCAACACAATAAAAAATGCGAGCAAGAATGATGAAGGAGATTTTACCATTCTCAGAATAAATTTCCAAACCCCAGGTCAGCTTGCAGGGAAAAAGGAAGATACAGTAAGCTATCATGGCAGATTCAATGTTTATCTCTTACCATTCCTCTACGATAGCCTTTTGAAGATCCCGATGCCACATTTATCCGTTCAATTTCGTACCGCTCTCCAGATGGACATCGCTTCGACAGTATTTGCAAGCAGATAACCGATCTAAAGAAAGAAGCCAACAAGAGAGAGCAGCAGAAGAAGGAGATGGCAGACGTCGTTGAACAAGGCAACCTTGTCGAGATCAAAGGACGTCGGCCCATCAAACTGACTGAAGCATTCATACGCCCAGCTCTTGACGGAAAGAGATTGCCTGGGGAGGTTGAAATCCATCAGAATGGTGTGCGGTACCAGTCACCTCTTGGATCTCAGAAGATCGGTGAGTGCCATTCTGTCTATGATACGGGGCTTATTTATCGTGAAATAGACATTCTGTTTAGCAACATTAAACATCTCTTCTTCCAACCCTGTGACCACGAACTGCTCGTCATTGTACATCTTCATCTTAAATCCCCTATTATTATTGGCAAAAAGAAATCTTTCGTATGTCGCGTCGCTCGAAACCATAAGGGATAAAGGATGAACTCACCTCCCTCAGGATGTCCAATTTGTCCGCGAAGCTTCTGACGTTCAGTTCGACGAAACGGGGAACAGAAAGCGTAAACATCGTTACGGAGATGAAGACGAAATTGAGATGGAACAGCAAGAGCGCAAGCGGCGGGCAATGCTCAACAAAGAGATAAAGTCGTTTGCAGAAAAGTTAGCAGAAGCTGCTTCAACTTCTGTGAGTCGAAAGGTTTCGTTTCGTGTACCCACTGAAACATCCCGTATTAGAATGGAGACACTCTGGATCTTGACATCCCCTTCAGAGAATTATCCTTTGAGGGTGTACCTTTCCGCAGCAGTGCACGTCTGCAGCCGACGACGGAATGTTTAGTCCATCTTACAGACCCTCCGTTCCTCGTCGTGACGTTGGCCGACATTGAAATCGCTTCTCTAGAACGTGTTCAATACGGCCTAAAACAATTCGATCTTGTATTGGTCTTCAAGGATTTCACAAAGTCACCCCTTCATATCAACTCGATACAAAGCTCGCAGATGGACGATGTTAAGAATTGGCTAGAGTGAGGATTTTTGAGTCAGTTACTGGCGACGATATAACTTACTGACACAATTCAACCAGTTCTGTCGACATTCCAATGAGTGAAGGACCTGTCAACTTGAATTGGGGTCCCATTATGAAACATATCAATGAAAGCCCCTACGAGTTCTTCCAGCAGGGAGGGTGGACTTTCCTTGGTGGCATGGGTGCTGAGGTACGTTTTTGCTTTTCTGCAAACATTCATCCTCCTTATGCTCTTTCTTTCCAGAACAATCAATCAGATGATGGCGCGGATTCAGAATCAGAATTCGAGGCTGAAGAAGATGATCTCGTAGATACTGAAAGTAGTGATGATGCCAGTGAATTCGGTGACTCTGGCGCTAGTGACGAGTCTGGGTCTGATTTCGGAGATGATGACGACAGTGAAGGTAAAACATAAATTGTATTGTATCCTCCTGCCGCCATACTAACGTGGGTTTAGGTGAAGATTGGGATGAGCTCGAGAGGAAGGCTGCCAAATGTAAGAAGCCATTACGATTCTCAGCCTTGCACTCCCTGACGGCATTTCACCTTTAGCGGACATGAAGCGTGCTGAGAATGCGAAGAAGAGGGGAGAGTCTGATGATTCCGATGACGACCGCAAGAAGAAGTCCAAGTCTAAATCGAATGCTAATGGAAAGCCCAAGAAACGTTAATTGATACAACCTGGTCTACATTTAGTCTACGCCAACTATGCTTTTCATTCTCGATGATATATATATCTATTTCTGAGTTGCCGGCGATAGAAAGAGGTATATTGTTAATTTACCCAAGTAACCTGCCCATGAAGAGTCTGGAGACCATTGATTGTAACGCCCGAATGACGCGGATTAGTTCTTGAGTCACCATACTAAGCTAGCCAGTGATCGCGTTGATATGATTACCTGCACGAGAACTACATCCACTTTAGTTTTTTTACTATGGCTGCTCTATCGATCATACATTGGAACGATGTCTATCGCGTTTCTCCTCAGAAGCTGTCATCGCATTCAACAGATACGATTGATACAGCTCAGTTTGCCGCTTTGCTTGATGATATCCGGAACAGTTGGGCAGATCTCCCCAGTGGAAAGAAGGATGGTCTGATTCTATTCTCCGGCGACGTGTTCTCTCCCTCTGTCGAAAGCTCCGTCACTCGAGGGAGTCATATGGTAGATAGTCAAATGGGTCGACGAGTTGTGTTAGATCGCTGAAAGCTAAACCCTTCTAGGTACCCGTCATGAACATGCTAGCTCCAGACGTCTCTTTAACTGGTGTGTGAACAGCACGTAGTGCAGATCCTTTGTGCAACATAAAAGCCCACGTTATCTGCAGGCAATCATGATTTTGATTTTGGTAGGGGTTGCGGTCTACTGTTTACAGCTTACCAGCATGCTAACTCTACAGGTAAGGATATCCGCACCTCTCAAAGCTTATAAAAGACACAAACTTTGTACGCGGCGCGCCAGTCTATGTCCTCTCAGAGTCAACGCCCTATTAACCAGACTCGCGTGATAGCCTTGGATCCTCAGCAACATCATTGACAGTGAAACGTCTCAAGTTCCCGAATGCCTCCGTGAGTTTCACATCTTAGAAAGAGCAGATATTCGGATCGGAGTCATTGGCCTCGTGGAAAGGTATCCAATACTTGCGAATAACGGAAGGAAATATATTAATCTGTCGTTCAGAGAGTGGATTGCGACGGTCGCTGCATGGCCCTCCAATTTCAAATACAAGGATATGTCAGAGACTGGGCTTGATCTTTCGCGTCGCCTGCGCGGACAATATCAGTGTGACTTTATTATAGCGCTTACACACTGTCGGTAAGTGATTTAACTTGGATTACATTGACATGATAAACCTATAGGCTTTAAAACTTCTAGCATACCCAATGTGAGAATAACTTCAAACTCCTAACTGGAAAAAGGCAGCTGATATGTGGTCCCGGCTTGTTCCAACTTAGGACGTAGTCCTTGCCAAGAGCTTGCGAGCGCTTTCTCCGTCTGCACAGGAGTCTCAGCCTATCACAGCATCACACGGCGTCGATGTAATACTGGGAGGACACGATCATCTCTATTTTGTGAGCAAGGGTATTACTTATTGGGAAGGTTACGATCTAGAAGGGGTTGTCCTGGGTGCAGAAGAGGATCATGGCGATATTCTTGTTATCAAGAGTGGGACGGACTTCCGCGATCTCAGCGAGATGAAGTTGGAATTGGAAATTGCACCTCCTGGGAGTATCAGAACTAGAATCATCAAGCGAATTACAGGTATTTAAAGAATGCAGAGTGTGCGCATCTTTTTCAACTTCTAACGGCCTCATTTCAGGTAAACGACATACGGTTCGACCAGAATGCAGATCGTCCGAGCGGATGCAAAAGCTGTTGAAGGATTTACTCTCCTCGGTCTCCGATACCATGGATGCGCCAGTATGCAAGACTGCTGCCGTCATCGACTGTCGATCACAGTATATTCGTACGGATGAGGTATGTCTCTGTGCATCTCTCGTCTCGGTTCTCCAGATGAAGAGATGGTTCTAGTCTGCGGCGGGAAACCTTTTTGCAGATATAATTCGACATGCCTACGATGACGCACTTTGCATGAAAGGATGTGGTGGCTCTGATGGAGTATTAATCTGTGCTGGGACGTTACGAGGTGATTCCACCTATGGACCAGGTTTGTTCACTATCATCCTAGTTTTTTCCGAAATCTCAACCGCGAAACCGTAGGGATTGTCACACTTGGCAACATACTCGAAATTTTGCCATTTGAAGACCCTGTCGTCGTGTTAGAGCTCGACGGAGCAGCAATTTGGGATGCCCTTGAAGGTGCCCTGTCAACGTGGCCTGCACAAGAAGGGTTGGTGTACTTGTACTTAAATGATGATCACCGTGCTGAGCATGATTTATCAGCCGCTTTCCAGTCATTTCTGGATTTCGTGTATCCTGGGATTCGCGGCGAAAGCCAGGAGATCGTGTCCTTGGAATATGGAAGGTGGAAGAAAAGAATGACAGCCCTGCCAACCATTTGGATAATGGGGCTCTATCACATGAAGTCATTGACGGACAACCAATCATAAGAAACACTGATCAAAAGTACAAGATCGTTACTCGAGAGTACATGGCACAAGGGCATGATGGCTTCTCGGCGTTGAAGGGAAGGCTTTATCTTGTTGACGACGAAAGTGGGCAACTCATGAGCAGCATCGTGCGCAAATACTTTTTGGGTGAGTGAATCGGCATCCTTTCTGTAATTCTCACTGGTTCTAACTCTCAGTTTACAGGTTCCCAATACGTGAACATGCTGGCCAGTCTGGTAGCGAAGTCGAAGTCGATTGGAAATTTGCATTCAAGAACTGAGGCTGCTGTTGTTCGCGAAACGGTTCGGCGAAAGGCAGCAGATTCCGCAGCTCAGAACTGGCAACGAGCTGCCAAACTAGCGCTGCAGTCGTCGCGAAAGTCCCGTCTACATTATCAAGATCACATATCCGTCTGCATGACAGAGCATATGAGTCCTGTCGATGCTTACGACGGACAGAGCGTTCGCAGGGGTGTGAAGAACAAACACAATACATTCGAGGAGGAAGACCTGGTGATAATACATCCTGAAATAGATGGCAGACTCAAGAACGCTGCGAAGGAGTCTTGATCTAAAGGGTGATAATAATTACAAGGCCAGCACCTTGAAATTGATGTTGCTAGTACTAAATCAGATTAGTGGGAAACAGTAATGGGGACTTGAACTTCCTCTGGTGTATCACCCAGGAGCGACCGTCCATAATGTGTAAGAAATCCGATACTGCTTCCAATTCCTGCGCCACCTAGAACGACTATAGAAGATACTTGAATGAATATCATGGTTAGAGGCTCAAAAAGTGTACACACGGTTCACGACACCTGCTCGTTTCCAAAATACACCAGTCATGAGCACGCTTGTGAGGACAGCTCCAATGGTAGCATGATCGTCCGCTCTGATTCTGCCAGTCTAGTTGGAGGCAATGTCTTAAAATGAGATGAAATACAAAGACAACGCGGTAGTACAGACATTGTAGGCTGCCTTGAGACGTTTCGAGCGCAACAGTTCCTCATTGCATGTATTATACCATCCATAGGCAAGTCCACCGCTGGCTGCCATGCCTAGGGCATCTGTGTGTGAGTAATACAGAGTATCCGATTAAATATTGTTGCTCCCACCCCCAAAACCACCCACCCAAGTTGCACGGAGAAGCCTATTAATGGAGAAGCCTCGACCACGAGTTGAAAAAGCGTAGGCCAAGTAGAGGGGTGCAGCAAACAGAGAAGAAATCTGGTAGCCCTTTGTCATGGCATTGCGAACCAAATACTCAGTGTCTGCAGAGCGACTGGTGGTTGCGATTGTGGCCATATCTGGAATTTCAAGCAAGACACGAGCATGTCTGTGAACGGTGGTGATAAATAACGTAAGCGACCATTTCTTTTTCCAGGCTACCATGTCGGCCATGCTCGAGACATACGACGCACAGATGCTTGACTTCCAAGTAGATCCTGATTATTCCATGCAGGCGGCCTCATCGTCTGACACATGGTTTCAGGACGAGGCTGCCATGGAAGATGATGGCCACACCCCATTGCAAAACACTATTGAAGTCGATATGGAACCTTATGACGAGCACCACCAGCATCCCGAATACGACATGGAGGACGATTCGGCAGCCCTAGGGGAAAATACAGACGCTGTTTTCGATGTGGAGGTTTATGATGCCTCCCGTTTCCACTCGCCTGATCCCCTTGAACCTCCTATCGTCTCTGAGGAACCTACAGAGCTTTCACAGACCACGGCAGAATCTATTGAACCCTCCTATTCTACTCATGTCTCAAACGAGGCACAACATCCAGCTGACATGCAAGACCATCATCCGACACTGCATACAGAAACATTGGGTGAACCAGCCCTCTTACCCTCCGAAAATCACCATTCGATACTGCCTACAGAAATCTTGGACGAACCAGTCCTTTTATCCTCCGAAAACCACCATACAACACTGCAGGCAGAAATAGCCCTTTCATCCTCTGACGAGACTTCTCTTTCCTTAGAGGCACCGCGTGGTTTGGAGGGTGCCGACGTAACGACAGTTGGTGACTCGCCCAATGTCGTGTCGGAGAATATTCATGCTGAAAATCAGCCGGATGCTGAAGAACAAGAAGTTCACTCAGAGGAGGACGGCACCAAAACATTGGAACTCCAGGTTCCTCTGGAGATTCATGCTGATTACTCTGATGAGACTGTTGAACAGGTTGAGGAATACACGCAACCTTTCGAATCGGAGGGCTCAACTGGTGATCCTCACGAAATCTCAGAGGGTGTCTACATCGACCCTCCTCCGCCTGTGCTCATGTCCTTTTCTACCGAAGCTCCTACTATTAGTCTTTTTAATTCCCCATCCAAGTCTCGTTCAAATTCGCCTCTCCAAACTGACGCTGATGCTTCTGATTTCATCGTCTTGCTTGGGCAACATCCGACACTATATTACGAACCTTTGTCCAGCGTCTTTGAAATGCTTCGTCAGGAGGAATATCTTTCTGACATCCCTGAACTACTCTCCGGCGAGCTGCTTTTGGATGCATATGATTTGGAACTGACTTTATCAGAGGTAATTTTGACACATATACGCAAAGCATCGCATCTCAATGCCTTTTGCACAGGACTATACATACGCACACGAGCTCTCATTGCATGATCTCAATGTTCTCCACGATGGATTGAACAAACCTGGGCCTCTTCGTTTAAGACTGAGAAGTGCTGCTCCAAGATTCATCGATCGTTACCACATGCTGCAGGAACAAATCGCCCACTTACATGTTGCAGTACCTACCGCTGAAATGGAAACATCGGCAGTGAAATTGAATGATAATGTGGAAGGATCTGGGTTAGGGCCCACAACGGGGGAAGAAGCGCCTCCCACAGAGGCAGAAATTGGAGCAGAGACTGCCGTAATAGAAACGGGGGAAGAAGCCACAGCCTTTGATGCTAGAGAGCATGAAGAGCAAGAGCATGAAGGTGAGGTCTTTTCTTTTCTATAGATGAGGAGTCTAACAGAAGCTCAGGTGATGGTTCAACAGCAGCAGATCCAGAGGTTACGCAAAATGCAGAACAAGGCAACGAGGAACAAAATCATAGTAATGAGCAGGATTCGTTTGAGGAAAGCAGCGCCATCATCGATACCGTGGCAAAACCCACCCACTCTGACATTTCAAGCGACAACAACAGCGCAATTGAGGCCGATCCCAAGCATCTTCCTGATGACGAGGTCGAACATAACGAGGAGATTCGCGATCAAAATAATAATGACCACGCTTCGCTGCAGGAAGACTACTATGAACGTCCTCGAGATATTGAGGCTGGCGATGAACATGCATTCTCTGGTGGAGACGCAACTCATTGTGAGCATTCAATTCAATTCTTTTTTTTTAATCTGTTTCTGATACACTGATCTCAAGCTGTCGAACATGCTGACGCCTCAAATTCTGATGATGAGACGGAATTGCAAAGACCTGTTGTTGCAGCGCCAGGTTAATTTATTCACTCTTTGGGATATCCAACATATTGACAGTTCTGCGTAGGCTCTGTAGGCTCTAATGTTGACGAACCCTCCACAGGACTGGAACCAACAGGTGGAATAGAAGAGCTCGAGCAAGCTAGTAAGTCACCCTTCGCAATTGTTTTGTTCATCCAACTCAGACAATTTTCTGTTGCAGACCCATTAGCAGATGCCATTTTGGTTGGCGATGATGTCGCAAAGGATACTCTGTATGCCCAGGACGACGAATGGGATGACAATCTTGATGGTGAAGGTGAATGGGAAGCCGACGAACCTGAAAATGACGAACTGGGTCACGATCATGAAACAAATTCTAACTTGAGTTCTGTCACACTGTCAAGTAAAGCTTCCATCAAGCGCAGCCTTTCCGAGGCAGAGATCGAGGAATTCGACGAAAATGATTTTCCTCCCAGTTCCCCAGGTCTGTGGCCCCTCTCCTCTCTGGATTATATGCTAATGTATACAATAGACTCCAAAAGACTACGAGTGCAATGAGATCTTAGGGCTGGATGAGGAGCACCTCAATTGAACGGAACGTGTGGCCCCTCGTTCTGTTGGCCTCCTTTTCCACCTTTTTGCATTAACAACCGAGCCAAGGCTGAGTCATCTGTTTTTGCGCTAACGTCCATCATCTTTACAGGTTCTGAACCGTATGAATATGCTGACTTTTGACAGGAATCTATTGGGCTTGATTTGCAGGCGAAGATATGAATGTAGAGGGTTGAACGTTGAACGCTATAATTATTGTACTTATCGTTCAATTGTTTTTGGACTACCCCACAATTTTGAAAAGATTTTGTTCTCACACAAGATCCCGCTCGCAATATGAATGTTCTTGGCGATAGCCTGCTCGCAAAACGTGTCAAAGAGAGAAGAATTAATTAGATAGGATCGAAGTACATGAAGTAAATCCCCGTGAAAAAAAAAAAAAGAAAAAAAAAAAGAATGTGTCGAATGGATCAAATGAGTGTGAGGTGGAACGCGAAGTCCATTGTTAATGAAAGTGTAAGGGTCCGCAATTAGGGAGCGCCGAGCAAACTATTAAGAGCCCTCTGTACATCATAATCATATTTCTCCAATGCCCCAATAGCCTCTGATCGACTGAAGCCCATCGCACTGAGTGTCTTAAGAGCTTCGACGTCATCATCGACAGCTGGGGTGACTGAGCGCGTGGGTTCTTCACGAGAAGGCGTGAGGTGCTGCGCAGGTGAGGATGGCAGAGCCTCTGCTTGTTGTTTCTTCTTCTTGCCAAACGGCAGTCGGATCTATGAGAGACAAGTCAGATTAGACCTCGAAATAAGTAGGACAACATACACTGAGCTTTGAATGCCGCGTTGTAGGTTCCTTGATCTTCTCGTGTGTTTCTTTTGAAGAAGTCGAAGTACGAGGACGCTTGGGAGATGAAGACTCCTCCGCCGCAAAAGAACGTGGCGGCGGAGATTTTTGGCGGGGAGGAGATGTGGGCTTCACTCGCGGAGGGGTGGTTGAAACTGCAGGAGTGACCGGCGAAGCAGAGGCTGCTTTCGATGCAATTGCAGGGACGGATAGGGAGTCAGATAGATTCAATGGGGGGTTAGATTCAAACCCCAAAAAAGCTTCATCGAAAGTCGGTTTAGGTGCACCTGCATGGCCATTTGTTGTGGAGGCTTGAGAAGCCGATGGCGGAGAGAGGACGGAGGCATCAGCTGTGGTAGGAGTAAAGATGCTGTCAAATCCTTGAATGTTACTGCCGTCACCGATCGAGGCACCCTTAGCAGGAGGCATGGATGTTTTGTCCGTGGCACTCGCGAAATCGAAATTGTCATCGAAAGCAGATTCAAAAGTCAAAGGTGGCTTGTCTGCATTTGCGGAAGCAGGAATGGCGCCCATGGCTTCATCAAAGGCGCTCACACCAGCCACCAAAGAAGACTGTTCAGCCTTTACAGGTTGAGTTGCCTCAAATTGAGGTTGAACAGAGGCCGGAGGATTTACCCCAAATACGTCGTCGAATGATGGTTGTTCAGATGACGGCGCTTTCGATGAGCCCTTCAAATTTGCGAGTGGCACTTCGTCCTCGCTATCACTGTCCGACTCGTCAACGTCCAGTTCCTTGGGCCCGGATTCCAAATCTGTCTGATCTGCAGCATGGGTAGTGGTGATAGTTGGGTTCTGAGTGTCCAGGTCGGAGAAGTTTGAGGCCACGTCATCCAAAGCCGGAAACTTGGAAGCAGCATCGGGAGCATCAGGGCTCAAACTCGGCGAACGTGTCTCGATTGCTGATGTTGGCGGTGTGACAAAGTGGTCGCTCTCCCCTTCTGTCCCTGCGGAGAAAATAGATTGAGCGGCAGTAAGATGGGCAGATAGGACGTCGACGGGAGCTGGTTTCGGTGTTGAAGGGCCAGACGGAACGTGTGAATCATCACGGGGTGCAGCATCACCATTGGAGGACGGAGCGTTGGTTTCAAAAGCTTCAGAGAACCCGAATGGGTCATATGCAGAAGCTCGGTTGACGACTTCTGTAGTACTGGCGGTATCACCGGTGGAAGGAACGGGGGAAGAACTAGCCGCAAATGGCAGGAACGGAGACTGTGACCGGGAAGTATCGCCAGACTTTTGCAATTTGTCAAATGGATTATTGCTTTTCCCAGTTGTAATTGAGGGAGCAGGGCTGGCGGGGTCCGGAGAAGAAGGAAGTGGATGGCTAGCAGCAAAGCTCGTAGAATCGGTACGAACGGGGATAGGAGGGGCTGTGAAGGCATCGAGTTCAGCCTCTGCGTCATGACGTTCTTGAGTGATGGCAGCAACCTCTGCCGCAGCATCCTCCAGCTCCTTCTCCGCTTTCACCTTCTCCGCTTCCTTAGTGCTGAGCTGCTTCTTAGCGATAGCAAGCAGTCCCTTTTGTTGCTTCGCGTCCTTCTTTGCCTTCTCAACTTCAGCCTTGGTCGCCTCGATTAATTGATTGAGGTCAGCCATTTTACGTTGAAGTTCTCTGACATCTTCTTTATCGCGCATGTAGGAGCCCTCGATCTCTGCCTTTTCAAGGCGAATGGCGCTCAACTCACTCGTTGCACGGATGTGTTCCTCCGTCACGCTCTTGAGTTCCACAGCTTGTGCTGCATATCGTTCCCTGACGCTGGCCAAAGTCTTCGTTTCGGTCTCGTATGAAGCCTTAGCATTTGCGAGCTGACTCCGCAGGTCTTCAAGCTGTGATGTTTGGCTGGCCAATTGTTCATCGGTCTGAGCCCTTTCATTCTTCAGGGTATCCAGTGCTCGAGTAGTTGAATGAAGCTGATTCTGAGTATTTCCGATCTCTGCAGAGCGATCTTGCAAAGGAGGTGAAGCGTGAACTGTGGCCTCGTCGTCGTCACCGAGCAGATCGCGGTTAGAGGTTGCTTGAATTTATCATGTCAGACAGAACGGAAATGCATGAAGAGATGCGTGACATACAGAAAGTTGAGCCAAAAGGATCCTGGTCGACGAAGGCTAGGGTAGAGATAGAGCGCGATTGAGGGGGGGGAGAAACTTCTGATGGACGAGCAGGGGGAGGAACAGTAGCGGAGGCAGGTGGTGTATCGTCCCAAAGCAGGTCTCTAGCTGGCTCTTGAGATGGCTCTTGTTGAGGTGGCTCTTGTTGTGGAGCAGTTGAGAACAGAGAGGTAGGGGCACTACGCATAGACGGAGGAACCAATGTGGGAGGAAGACTGTTCGGAATTTCCACACCCTGGATTTTCTTTTGTATCAGATACATTGCAATGGCAAAACCATCGCGCGTAAGCTTTCCATCGTTGTTAATATCGGCCAGGTCCCTTTGAAGGCATCAGGATAGAAGAATACCAAAGGTCAAGAACGACGCACCAAACCCGAGCTAGGATCTCTCCCCCCAGGTTCGATTTCCACAAGAACGGAACTGCAACATCGCCTTCAATGAAGCCGCGATGAGTTGTGTCCAGTTCGTCAAAGTATTTATCAGAAGCGGCTTTATCATCTGGAGTAACATCCCAATGCGGCGCTCCGTTGCGCTGCGGAAGGAAAGGTGAAGATACAGCCACAGGTGGTGTGGGTCGTGCAGGAAGCGCAGGGGCATTTGCAGACGTGGACGAGAACCCTGTGTGATTGGGCTGCATGAGTTGACTTTGCCCTGTATATTGCGGTTGGAGGTTGCCACGGGTCTGGGGGAATGCACCGCTGAGCGGACTGAAGGAACCGCTGTTGCCCGTCATATGGGACCTGACGCTTCCCTGATTGCTTGCTGGGCTTCCACTAGCCTGTTGATACAGACCAGGCGGAAGGCTCGTGGGTACAAATGTCAGCTGTCCAGACATAAGCGCCTGTATGAAGTACATTCCAATAGCAAAATCAGTAGAATCGAGGGCCCCTCTGTCTTGGGTATCAGCAAGATTCCTACTAGAGCGTCAAAATAATCCTAGTGAAAGTTGATTAACAAATTCTAACCAAATCTGAAGGAGCACGTCGTTGCCGAGTCGCGATTTGACGAATACATCCCGAGCTTTGTTCCCTACAACACGGACGCGTCAACAAGAGCACTGAGTGTGCAGAACCAGACAGGCTGACCGCTGAGAAGACCATTTGCGTCTGGTCCTGACTTGTTGAAGAGAGTCATGAACTTGGTCTTTTCCTGTGCGGTCAAGGGAGAAAGACTTGGAGGTGGTGATTTAGCCATTGGGGTTCCGGTATTGTGCTGAATGACGGCAGAGTAGCCCTCGATGTCGGCAAGGGGTCCAGCTGAAGAAAGGTCAACATCAATCAACGACGCGCAAGAGGTGTGGGCTCACGTCTGAATACCAAGTCAGGGGTTATTGATTCGCCTTTCTGTGCCCATCCAATAAGTCGAAGGGCAATAGAAACCCCTTTGCGAGCAAGCCATCCGTTGTTGTCCTCGTCTGCGATGGTCCAGATTTCACGCAGAACCGTAGGTTGGAGTTTCGCGCCACCAAAGACCTTCACAGCGACGTCGCCAGTGAGGATTCCGAGCTTCTGAGAATCGACCTTGTTAAATATCTGAGATACTAGGGAGACTTCAGCGGGGGTTGGGGAGAATTTGGACATTATGGCACTGTCCAAGACCAGGTTTGCTCTCCACCCCTTAACCGATCCGTCTTCACACGCTCCATCAATTATCCATTCCTTATCCCTCCATGGGCCCTTATGTCTCTTCTACGTCGTCTAAAGCATCGTACAGCATCATTGTTATCAGTTGACTGCCCATTCAAGTGGCCCAAGCCTACCCAGGGTCCTGTTGTAATTGTTCAAAGCTATCGAACTTGCACGTGACCACGATCAAATATAAGTTCAGCAGTTGTTTGCAACTTGCCGCGTTCTTCATTCATTCACGACATTTTATCTATTTCTTTTCACGATCATGGAGCAGCTCACCACCTCCCTTGCACCCCCTCGTCAGCCACAGAAGTCCAATGCCACCGGCGTATCCCAGCAAGGCGCTGGTAGTGTTGCCAAACGGTGCGTCATGATCGCACGTGTATGTCGCCCGCCATGCTCATAATTTTTGTCCTTACAGCCTAGGAAACGAACTTATGACCCTCATGGTGAGGGATTTATAAACTTTTTACTTGCCACGCAGTCTGACCTTGCATAGATGTCTTCATCTCCAGGCATAGTGAGTGGCACAAACGGCCTGGTTATTTCTTGACTGACTTGTGCTCCAGTCTGCCTTCCCCAAAAGCGACGGTAACCTTTTTGAATGGATTGGCACCATAGAAGGACCACCAGAAACAGTATGTTGATGTGCCATTTGGTTTCTTAACTGTCCAACACGATTCTCTCAGGTCTATGCTGGACTGGCCTTCCGAATCTCCATTTCCTTCCCCCCAAACTATCCCTACGTTGCACCGACCATCAAATTCGAAACCCCTTGCTATCACCCCAATTTTGATCTGGTCGGGGGTGCGATATGCCTGGACATCTTGCAGGTAATTTCATCTACATTGATCTACCTGCATCCTCTTTCCCCCGCTGAAACGTGTACACGCTCAGGATAAATGGTCAGCTGTTTATAGCGTTCAAACGATCCTTCTCTCTCTTCAGTCATTATTTGGGGGTATGTTTGTCCTGCCATTGAAATCTATCATCTGCCTCATGTCGTCAATAGAACCCAACAATGCATCACCCTTGAACCCTGAGGCTGCGGGGCTTTGGACTTCACCTGAGGGTAAGCAATTTTTTTTTTTTGTATGTGGACATTGAAGACCTTGTATTGATGACTGGGAAATATCAGCCTTTAAGGCTCAGGTTTTGAAGCACTACCGCCCCCTCAAAGACGTTGCATCGTCGTAGATCACTGTATCATGTAGCTTTCTTCGCCATTGTATCCTATTACTACCAAATTCTGCACCAGAAGTGGTCATTACTTATGTAAGGGCAAATCATTATCAATGCACACAATCAATCATCAAAACCAAGTTGAAACTCGCCAACTGTAACCTGTACTTTTCCCTTCTTTTGCCTATCAGCACTGGTTGCTGAGCTGTGAGTTCTACTGACAATTGTGTGGCTGGTATCTTATTGTTTTCTAGGATATTCCTTTGTTCAAGAACAAGGACGACCACATTCGTTGTAAAAAAAAATACTTTGTCATGCGGCGTGGACCTCCATCTTCGCTTCGGCTTGTTCCCGGACCAACGCCGCCGAGAAAGTGAGTATGAAGGAGGATACGGCTTGACACGTCACTAAGAAAATAAATTTTACAGCACACCCAAGCATAAGTTGCCGTCTGTGCCCCAGCCGACGTTCCATCCTGTACGGGGAACGAAAGAGGCAGGAGCTCGGAGTCGTAGTTTTTCTCTTGAGAGTGTAGAGACACCACGTAAAATACGTGGACCATGGGACCATTCTGGGAGCATTGGCGTGTATATTGACGTAGATGTTGTGCTGGCACGGCTTGAGCCTGTGGCGATTATTAGTCTGTAATAGTAACAATGGATCTGATAAGCAAGAGACAACAATTGAGTGGATTTGCAAATTCATTTCCATCAACTGCCTTCTCTTCACAGCATGACCACTTCTCCGCCAGACATCTCCTCACTTACCCTCTCCTCGCCCTCCCGTCATCACGACAATTACGATTACGAAGCTAGGTCACAGTACTTTGCAACTTCAACAGGAATCCCCCTTCAATCATCCTACTCTCCTCACAAGAACAAGCCCATTCGTAGTGCCCTCCCAACCGTCAGTTTTTCTTTTCAGTTTTTCTTCTTTTCATCTCACTTCTTCGTCCAGCAATGGCTTGATAATAATGCTCCTGACGATCGTTCTCTTTCTCCTCAAAACAATTCAGATTTTTCTTCCGCTGGCGGTTCTCCGCCCCCTATGGGGCATCTCAACCCCCCCTTGGCTCCTTCTACCCCAGGTCCAAATCCAGATGACGAGATCATCCCAACTGCCATCGTTATCAAAAATATTCCCTTCAATGTCAAGCGTGAGGCTCTGCTAGATATAATCGTACGTCTTCATTTTTCCCTATTGCTCTTCTCTCATCTATCTATTCATCCAGGCATCTCTCTCTATTCCTACTCCATACGCCTTCAACTATCATCTTGATCAACAAGGCTCTTTCCGTGGTTTGGCTTTTGCCAACTTCCGCCAGGCCCAAGATGCTGATGCCGTCGTCGCTGCCTTGAACGGCTTCGATGTTCAAGGTCGCAAACTGCGTGTCGAGTATAAAAAAGTACTCCAAGCAGGAGAGAAGGAGCGTATTGAGCGTGAAAAGGCCATTCGTCGCATGCGTTCTATGCAGCTTGAGAAGGAGCAGACCAATGCAACTCCTCTCTACGAAGACTACGGATCTGCTTTGACATCCGCATTTAGTCCTGCCCGTTCCTTTTCCTCTGGGTCCCCATACCCTCAGCCGCAGTATTCCCCTCCTAACCCATCGTCACTGTTGGCTCCCCAGTACAATCTGGCCCTCAACTCGGCTCCTGTAGCCCCCTCTCAGGTTTCTCAGCCTGCGACCCCAAGCGTCTCTGGCAAGAGCGCCGCTGACGAAATTGACATGAATGATCCATCCACTTTAGAGATCTATTCCAGAATCCTGCTTTTCAAAGATGATCGGATGCGCGACGAGCTTGCCTTCTCACGCTCCCTTTCCCCTAAACAACGAAGGGTCGTTCATCTTCTCGCGCAGAAACTTGGCGTGTATCATTACTCAATCGGTGAAGGTGATGAGAGATATGTTGTAGTCACTCGTCTCGAACCTCAGAGGGTGGGTCATTCATTCCAAACGGGTTTTATGATTTTACTTATCGTTCTTATCATCAGCAACAGCAGCCACAAGTCCAGCAGCCAAGCCAGCGTCAGGTTCCTCACACTCTATCGCGCGCTCCTTCGGCGTACCTGACTGCGACAGGGTCTACCATAGCAGCGAGCACCCTCCGTTCCAAGAAGTCCATGCCTGACATGAAAACATTGCACTCTCAAGCACCACGGCTCAACTCCCGTGCTTCTAATGGCAACATTCGTGAGGGTTATGCCACCATCGCTTCGCCGTCGCGACGCGTTTCTACCGGATTCGGGACTTTGTTCTCAAACGGCAATCCCTTCAATGGGAACTCTGCTGTTCCTCCAGTTCCGAGTCTTCCCCCTTCAATCAATATGGAGGCTACTGCTAGCAATGTTCTCCGTCAGCCTCGGGGTCCCGGCGTCGGTGGCTTTGGTAGACGGGACAGTCGAGTCAATCCGAGCGAAACTCAAGCTGCTAGAGGTGTGCTTGACGCTAGAACTTACGAACCACTGGAGATCTGATGAAATAATGATGTAGTCCGTACAGACAGTCTACACGGGGAAATTGGACGTGGTCACTAATCTCTCCTACCAACCCTCATTTTATAAACGCTACATTCAACCATGTTCCTTTCTCTTCATCTCTTTTCTCATTTCACTATTCATCCATCACAATTGTATAATTGTCGTCCTTTGTTCAGCTCCACATTCCTTTCCCATCCTCAATACTGAAAAGGACCTTGCTTTCTCTCGTTTCATGGAATTGTTCAATCACTGGGCCTCTCCCTTTCTCTATATCATACTCCCGCCATTTATGCCCCACAATTGTCCCCTTCGAGTGCCAATGAATCTTGTATTTATGAAAGTGATTTCTATCCTCTGGAAGACCATTCATTCATATTTTGGGTTGTGATCAAGGAATTCAAAAATTGAAATATTTTGGTTCAAGTTGCAGTATGTAAACAACACGTGAAAGAATTGTTTTGCCACAAAATTAAATAACTTCACAAGTACGAAGTTGCCAACCACCACGGTTTTGCACCAGATGTCAGGTTCTACTATGATTCGAGCCGCAATTTTTGCTGCCGGTGCGCTAGTGGGTGGTGGCGTGGCTACTGTCATATCAAGCAGAAACCAGTCATTACCACCAAGACCCACCCCAGTCGCGTCGAGCATCCCAGCGCCCATAATTGAACTGGATGAATCTGGCAAAGCAAGACTTCAGGAAACTAACCTTGTACCTTCTATTGGTGCCTCTAGTATTCTGAAATATGGAAATCCAGGTGCAGCGTTATTTCTCTTGCACACACGCACGCGTAATGCTTCTAACGATTCGTAGGACCCGTTGCAGACCCCTTGGTACGTGAGGCATATGTTGCAGCATATGACAGACGTTTGCGCCATGCGGCTTGGGTACGTTTTTGCACTTATCGTTGGCGGCAAGTGCCTGCTTTTCTTCGCTCTTACTTGAATGACAGACGGCAGAACATATCACACAAGCCTCATTGAAATCGAGTGGAGGGGTGGACCGTTCCAAATCTAACTTCATTGAGGATGAATCTATACCATCACTATTCCGGGCACGGCTTAAGGACTACTTTAGGAGTGGATATGACCGCGGTCACATGTGCGCTTAAAGTCTTGCTTTCAAGGTGGTGTTCTCTCTTGACTTACTTTTTTCACGACGTGTATAGGGTTCCTGCTGCCGATGCGAAATTCTCACAGGATGCAATGGATGAAACGTTCCTACTTTCGAATATGGCACCCCAAGTTGGCGATGGTTTTAACAGGCATTGTAAGGATTGATTTCCTTCCGTTCCTGATGTTCTTTGTCATGAACCATGTAATCACAGACTGGGCGTATCTGGAAGATTGGTGCCGACGTCTCACTGGAAGCTTCCAAGATGTCTATATCTTCACCGTACCCCTGTACTTGCCACGCAAGGATAGTGACGGGAAATGGCGAGTGGTAAGTAATTTCTGATGCTCCTGCGTTAGTGCTCATTTCTGACGAACTCTTTGCAGAACCACGAAGTTATCGGGTCTCCCCCGAATGTTTCGGTCCCTACCCATTTCGCCAAAGTCGTTCTAACATCCAAGCCGGTTTCTCCTTCGAAGCCTGACATCCTCGAAATCTCCACGGGTGCATTTGTTCTCCCTAATGCCATTATACCTGATGAAGTACCGCTCGAAAGCTTTGTCATGCCAGGTACCTTGGCTTCACTTGTTCCTTGACCTGTCATTTATCACGTTTATTCTCAGTGGAAGCTGTCGAACGTGCTGCTGGCCTTACACTTTTTTCCGATGAGATAAAGGCTCAGTCGCAGCATATTTGCAAGTCGACAAAATGCCAAGTCATTGTGCGGAGGTTTGATGAAGCTCAAAAAAAGAGCCAAAAAGCTATCGCTGCTCCTAAGTAGATTATTCATCAGATAGGGAATTTTCCAAGGCATAGAATAGTAGGATCTCCCATGGAGGGAATTAGTATCATTCAGGCTTACTACTTTTTTTGCGAATCGAAAAAAGTCTTTGTCCTTAAAATGCTGAGACTCATTATCAAAGTTGCAAGAGTCAAGTTCAACGACAACGTGCTTACAACCTCTTTATTCATCTGTTTATTCATATCGCTCAACCGCCATGAACTACGTATATGGGGCTGAGGCAGTGTTAGACCTCAATGAAGGCACCTCTCGGACTCCCGTCATATCATCTTATCATGAAAGTTCTGAAAGTACGGACGACATGACACCTACTGAGTAAGCCACTCTTGAATTGACCTTGAATTCATTTAACAGCCCACCCATTCACCCACAGTGCTGTCTTCTTTCCATCTTAAAGTGACATGCACAGGACGCCCGCCCTTGAACGCCACACTCGCTCCTACACCAAAAGCCTCCCAGCATCACATGATTGAAGTCGTTCATCAACGAAAACATTGATGTCTCAGTCAAACCTGGCGGTCAGACTGGCAGTAGGTCTCACAGCTTGCTCTCTTACACTCCCAGGTGCAAATTCCCATCAGAAGCGATTCTTTCCACCAGAAGTCTCAGGAATATCCGTGATAGACTTTATCGCAGAGTTTGAAAAAGTGCTATGTAGCACCTCCATAGATTCTCTGTTCCTGCTGATGTCAATGCATAACTGTATAGCAGACAATGCCTTTTGGTCCTCCTGTTTCCAGGCCTTGATTTCAGCTTTCTCTGGCTTAGTTGTCAATGTGGTGGGAATGGGGATAGATCTGTCTTATGGGTTGAAGAAACGATACGGCGCGAGAACCTAGATAAGTAAACTCAGTGTTGGCGCGCAACAGCGTGAGCAACAGCTGAGGTATTCGAGCTCGAAACATTGTATAAGTATTGTAAATATGAATGTACAATACTATATGAGTGATAACAAAAAGATTTGGCTCTAAACGAGAGCCATTTAATTGCAGAGCACTGCGGAAAGGAGAGAAACAAGTCAGTAGGTAATGATAAATGTTTTCGGAACATAGCTTGGAGTTAGAACAATAAGATGTGGCTGC
>JABAJU010000048.1:0-134057 GCA_018220975.1 Tephrocybe sp. 9980TJB
TTTTTGGCCCTTTCTGGCATAGGGAATCCTCAGACTTATTCTCTTTGGATTTCCCTCTGCCAGGTGAGTAGCTACCTCTCTACCTATACATACATACTCAATAAACTTTGGATTTCCCTCTGCCAGCTGTGTGACTGTTCCACAGCCCCCAGAGGTTGCCCTTACACCTATATTAAGTATGGTAAGAATAAAAGTAACAATCTTGTGGCGGCATGTGAACGCGCTCGTCCATCGTCATGTGCCTTGATGCATTTGTGGTGGACGGGTTGCATTTCCCTTCAACACGACAAATTTTGACTGGTAATCTGTCATTCAAATTTTTTTTCCTGATGTGAGTTACCCATTATGCTCATCACTAACATTCATTATTGGGTCCAGTTCCATGGTAGATTGTATATGGGAGAATATTTGGCGTTGGAGACTCTATGTGTGTTGATTTTGAGGCCTATGGGCCCTGATGCCATCCCCAATCCATCTAACCCCTTCTTTCCTCTTAATTTTCCTGAAAAGACAAAAATTTCCTTTGACTGGGATTATCTAGAGCTGTAAGGACTAATTGTTCCATGTTGCAACTACTTGCAGTGTTATTCTTGACAACTAGCGCTGGACCCATGAAGCTAGCAGCTCTACGAACTGCTACACCGGCAACACCTGGGACACAAACCTCCGACTTCTGTCCAAACGACGTCACCTGCGCAGCCAACTGTGCCCTCGATGATGCCGACTACAAAAGCACCTACGGAGTCACTACGAGTCGCTACCAGTGGCGACTCTCTCAAGCTTGATTTCGTCACTATCAGATCGGGGACAAACGTCGGATTCCGCCAGCTAACACTGGCATAGGCAACACAGGTGCCCACCGCCCCGAAATGGATATTTGGGAAGCCAACTTCATCTCCGCTGCTGTCACTCCCCAACCATGCTCTACGACTCTGTTTTCGGTCCCGATGAGTGCAGCTTTAACTCGTACAGCATGGGAGACACTAAGTTCTACGGCCCGTCCACGACCGTCGACACCACGTAGAGCATCACTGTCTTCAGTCAGTTTATTTCTTCCACTGACACCTCAAGTGGTGACCTTTCTAAGATCCGCCGCTTCTACACGAACATCGCGGGTATGACCTCCTACAACGATGGTGTTGGTTCTCTCCCTTTGGGATGATTATGCCTATGAGATGCTGTGGCTCGACTCCAACTACCCCACTAATGCCTCTGCCAGCACCCCCGGTGTCGCGCATGGAACTTACCCTACCACATCTGGTGTCCTGCTCTCCAAACGCCTGCGTCACTTACTCGAAGTCTCGAACATCCGCTTTGGTGATATTAACCTACCTACTCGGGTACTACGTCGTCGTTGTTGATTGTTAGATTCAGCTCGACCACAAGCAAGAGTACCGCCACAACGACCTCGAGCGCTTCCGCTGCTACTCAGACTCTTCACGGCCAGTGGTAAACCCTTTCTGAGTCATATAGGCGACAGCCCTGACATGCATTCTTAGCAGTGGCCTTGGCTGGACTTACCTTACCGATCACGCTGCTGTCCTTCATCCTGGAAGAATAAAATGGCAGATACATACTATACATCTAGACCATGACTCATATATCCGCTCCCAAGGTCGAATTACTAGGAGCTGCAACGATTTTCTTATTGATGAAAGAAGGGATATGTCTTCCATCATCTATCGAAGACTCAATGGGCGGCAACTTCTAATTATCGCTAACGGTTGAATATTTCTCCCCCGTCCGGTCTGTATAAGTTGGATGTCGATTAGAGCAGAACGTACACTGGGTTCAACTGCAACACCTGGTTGCCTTGAAGCTTGGCGTATATGGAGACCGCTCAGAAAGCAGCCAATTAATGGGGCCTGATTCGCTGACTGTGAATCAAAGTTCTGGTTTCGTTTCCCAGTGGCATATAACATTGTTGTTGTTGTGAACAATTGAATGAAGATTTGCAACGGTGAGTGAGTAATTACACAGCAAAAACAAATTATCACGGCCATTATTACACAATGCATTAAGGGGGAATCGAACCCCCGGCGGGTCGAGTCAATACTCGAAATGGCAACGACCCAGGTTACCACTACCCCATTAATGCTTGCGGAATTAAGGTCATAAAATATCAGAACATGGACTTCAGTAAGAGGATAGAGATATGATGATAAATACTCTACATAGTGTAGGTCGAAAGCAGAAATGAACACGGTAACGCAATCATGTTTCGTTGCAAAGGGAGCTCTTGACAAGTGGATTGTACGGGGTAATTAATTTAAAGTCTGATGGGACAAGTAAAAGCAGCACAGCCACCTCTTTGTCGATTTAATTTACTGACACGGTGTCAACTAGCTTTCACTCATTTTTTCGTTTGACGTCGATGGATGACCCACCAGCGCTGGTCCTGGTCTCTCCCGCCCCTTTGAAGTTTGATACTCTTACTACTACCTCTACACCATCTACCTCCTACTCACCCTCTCCACGATTCTCTACTGCCCAACCAAAGGCAAGGCCAACCTCAGAGACTACCATAGTCTCTATCTATTCCATGTACGGTGACGACCAACCCAGGACCAGTTGGTCAGCATCGTCAGTCGTCGCACCCAGCGACCGAAAATCACACGATACCAGCATGGTACCACCAGTACCAACAGTTAAAATAAAACCTGCTGATAATCAACGCCTCTCGACACACAATGGCACCGGGTTGGGCTATTATGACACTCACGACACGACCCATGACACCTATACCCCAATTAACGACATGAGGGAAGCCAGGGAGACACTGAGCCTTCGGACAAGTGCCACCTCGTCCCGTTTATCGCGAATAAGTCCACGAAATTCCCACATAAGGTCTGAATACATCGACCAGGACATTCTACACCTTCCCCCTCTTCCACCATCTCGAAATGAAACACCCGCCCCTACTCCTCCACGCCAGCCTTCACCATCGCCAAACCATCTGATTTCCCAACCAAGCAAAGTGTCTCTCGTCCCTTCGGAAGGCGAGGACATGGACGCTTTTCACGTCCGAAACACTTACGCCCAGCTCGAGGCATCCGGTGTCAAGGGTGATGGTTTCGAAGACGGGGTCGAACGCACACGAGCACGCGTTGGGCCCAGCCGATCCAGCCAACTCAACGCCCTCGCAGCAGTAGGCGACGGAACCGAAAAGTCCAAATCTCTCGGGCCCAATGAGGTGCAGACTCTCGCGAGCGTAGACCGGTGAGTTAGAGCCCGTGTTCGCCTTCCTTCCAAATAAGAATTATGATATTCATATATAACGCACAGATATGGATTCTTCTCCATCCCCTCACACGACCGACTCGTCCTACTCAATGCCGCCCCCCTTCTCAAGCGACTCGCGCCCGTGAAAGCCGGTCAATCGACTGCCTCCGCCTCACCGACCGCACTGCGCGGGCTTCCCCCTGTGAAGACGCCCCCGAAGGAGTCATCTCGTATCGCTAAATGGACGCGTATGCTCGTACCGCTAACACGGGACACCGGTGCGAATATTGCAACATGGAGCGTACGGCCAGGGAAGGAATCGAAGCTTCGGCGGCGGGTGTACAAGGGCATTCCGGATCCATGGCGACGTGCTGCATGGGATCTTCTAATGTCTCGGTATTCGAGCCTTGGTTCTAGGGAAATCGAGGGGCTTGCTAGGGATTACAGAGATGCCTTGGATAAACCGTCTTCGTACGATATTCAGATCGACTTGGATGTCCCACGGACAATCAGTGGACATATTATGTTTCGGACGCGCTACGGTGCTGGGTAAGTCCTCTGGCTTTCTCTATCATCCCAGCCTCCTTCTGATGCCCCACCTCCCAGACAACGCTCCCTCTTCCACGTCCTGCACTGCTTCTCCCTCCGCTGCAGCAAATGCGGGTACGTCCAAGGCATGGGCCCCATCGCCGCGACCCTCCTCTCCTACTTCGAGCCCGAACTCGTCTACGCGTCCCTCGTCCGTCTACACGACGCGTACTCGCTCCACTCCGTATTCTCTCCGGGGTTCCCGGGCCTCCTCGAGGCGATATACGTCCAGGAGCGCATTACAGAGCAGATGATGCCCGATGTGTTCAAGGCGTTTAAAAAACATATGATTTCGACCACGTCGTATGCGACTAAGTGGTATATTACCCTGTTTAGCAATTCCGTGCCGTTTCAGACGCAGTTGAGGTTTTGGGATGCGTTCTTGATGGAAGGGTATGACGTGTTTATTGCGGTTTCGGTGGCGATTGTGTGGATTTATCGAGGTGCGTTTTACGCGTTCTGGGAATCCGAGTATATTATATTTTGGATGTTGATGCGTGGCTTTTTTCGTCATTTAGACCAGATAACTTCTGCATCTGCGAACTTCGAAACTGTATTGTCGCTGTTATCGTCCTTCTTTGTCCCGGAAGATGAGGACGTCCTCATGGCGTGGATCGGGCGTATGCTTGGGGACTCGAAGCTAAGAGCTAGCATGCGTGCGTGGAAAGAGGAATGGCGTGCGCTTGTTGCGGCTGGCAAGGACGGCAATGCGTTGCTTTGAATCTTGGTTGTCAGCCGACCCCATTTTCGCCCTCTTTTCCTGCCCCTTCTTTTCCTGCATATACGCTTGCTTGCTTGGACACCACTTGCTATTGTCACTATATGCTAAACTTATTCATAACAATTAATATCACCTACTGCGAGTGCTCCACCACTCGAGCCTCTAGCCAGTTTCTGACTAGCATCATTGTCATATTGTTTTCACCATTTTTCATCATACTTCCTCAAGTGGGTCTTCGCGGCTGCTTTCCTCTACTGTAATGTTGTTTAGGCTGGTTCTGATTTTCATACTCAAATTACTTACTTTTGCGCACTCCCTTTCGGCCTTGTTTTTGTTACATACCACATACACAAGTTTGCTACAGCAATGTATTATCTACATATTTTTTTTTTGTTTGACATATATAGGCAAGACGATGAGAAAAATGAATAAAAAACTTGACTACTAGGCGTTTCATTCCCCTGCCTATTCACACTGACGCTGATTCCTTCTCCTTGCCATGTCGGACGACGGAGGTACCTTTCTGTTAGAAGCGTGTGATACATTCACAATGGCTACAGCGTTTAAATTGAACGATTGCTTCATAACGGAGGATTCAGAGTAAAGCAGAACCTATTTGAGCGTATAAGCGTTTAACATTTACGTGAACCTTTGCTTCGAAACAGAGATTCAGAGTTAATCGAACATGACTATGACATATGAGCGTACAAGCCATATACATTCAATCTATAAAGGTTTGGATGTCGAAATGTAATAGTAGGCAAGGAAGTGTTCAACGATGTCCTAGGAAGAGATAGGAACGGATGACAAACTCTGAGCCGTAAACCGAGGATAATAGTGCAGTGCTCACTAATGGGTACATAGGAAAGATAGTGCGCACTCAAGCAAACGCAGGGTTGAGATTTTGTGATTATTTGAAGGTAGTGATAGCTTGCTCGATTTTCAGAAGTTCAATTTGTATTTGTCCTTCGAACTTGTCTCTGAGAAATGGCCATAAACTTTCGAATTTGTCGTGTATGTGTTGCAGGCCCGAGTCAGTTGTTGGTTTGAGATTATGAAGTGGATTGTGAAGCGGCTCCTTAAGTAGCAACACTTGAGGGAGGCTTTGGTTGCTTGATCCATTCTCGTATTTCTGGTACTGTGAATCCACTTGTTCACGGAGGTTTGTGAACAAATATCGTAAGAGGTCCTGTCCAAGGGAGGAGTCGGGATCATGGAACCGAGACACGAGTTCGTCCTCTGCCCTACTAATTCTCTGTGTCGCGATTTTATAGCTGTGGCTCCATGACCTCATGGCGGCTGGAGTCCAATCTTTCAATTCCCACCGCCTGAGTAACTGTTGGTCAGTGGAGTTTCCTCGTGATCGAATACCGCGTAGCATCTCCTGGCATTTTTCGGAGATGACATCATCCCACAGCAGGGAATTATGGAGGAATATCAGTTCTGCTTCAAACCAGGATATCATCAATACACAGGTAGAAAGTTCATCAGTGGATTGATCATAGTATTCGTGGTCATTCAGGCTCGACTGCAGCACGTTTTGAAGGTGGTTGGCACACTGGCTTGTTGAAGTTGACCTATCACGGATTCGCTGCCGTTGTTGTTCTTCCAGATCACCAAGCTGCAAGTACAGGCTGACCTCTATGCCAGTGTTAACTTCATTCTCGACACAAAGTAATAATGATCTATACCTCTTTCGTTATGACGAGGTTTGCGCTCTTTAGGTTTATCTGAAGGTTCTGATTGAAGGGGACGTAGCACACCGTGTGTGTTATCAAGGTAGAGATCCCAACCCATTGAAAAATCCTCTGCCCATACAGTGCCCTGCGCTTTGAACAATGCAAACCAGATACTTGAGTAATGGTCTTGCAGAAGCTGATATTTTTCTTCGCCAGAGGAAGCATTGAATAAGGGAAAATTTTCAGGAGAGATTGATCTGGCGAGGCTCACAACAATACCATATTCATCGATCGAATGGTCATTGTCAAGGTATTCGGCTGTGATTAGTCTTGCTGTGACATCATCCTCGCGCCAGTAAATGCATTTTTTAAGAGAGCGATGATCAAAAACGGATATGTATAGTCTCCATTGTTGGATGTCAGGACCAGATGAAGACTTGCGCGCAAGCGCGTAGTAGATAGATGTGCCTTCATACGCAAGGCTTGTTGATATTCCTATGAAGATGCGGAAGGAGCGCATAAATTTGCTTGGTGTAATGAGGGGAAGCATTTGTGAACGGTGGATAAGTTCAACTGATTTACCCGAGGTTGGAAAAAGAGAATGAGAATCCTGAACGATGGACAGTACAATTGCATCCGAGTCATCAGCAGATGGATTCCAACCCCACAACACCATGCGCACAATGGAAAGGAACCCTTCGAGAATTACCCAGATCAATGGTCCCAGGGCGTTTTCTGCATGTTGTACGACACTGAAGGATAACAAGTACCCAATAATGGAGCCGAGGAGGCCAAGAAAGAGGAGGGCATAGCTAACAATATCCCAGATACTGAAAGCACCGAAGGGAAGGTGTGTGAATGCGTCGTCGCGCTCCCTTTGGAGAGCAATCCTGTGATCGTCTTCTTTCTGCAAGCCGTTTTCTGAGTCGTCTTTGGCAGAGTGACGACGGAGAAATTCATCCAAATATGATAATGTTCTTTCGGAGGACGTTTTGTCATCCCATTTTGGAAGATTCATAGATTTCGCATGGTATCCATTTTTGAGCGTGTGGAAGATGAGTCGTTTTCTTAAAATGGTGATTAGTCGGCGCTCGATGACGATTTGTAGGAAGGTTGTTGTAAGAAATGTTCCAAGGATTCTGGAAAGAGGGAATGCCCATCGATTGAAGGCGTTCAGAACATTGTTGTCGCGATGGTTGTTAAGTAGGACATATGGTGCGATGCCTGTGCAAGATAAAAGTGTGGTAGAAACAAAAAGCTTCATATTCCATTGGATGGTCGGCATTTTGAGTCGAAGTCGTTGGAGATTCTGGACGTTCAAAATATCGTCGAGCTGCATTTCCTCAAGAAGATCATCAAGGCGTGTTTCCGCCCTATACCGTCCCGGATACTCGTCATCCATTAAGATAAGTGAGAGATTTTCAAAAGCTGTGAAGCCAGCGCTATTCAGTTTCTCGGCGCCAGAAATCCCCCAGGAAGGGATAGAGATTGTTGCTATTAATGCTTTGATGCCCGCTCGAGCAACTCCAAGGCTCCCGAAAAGGGACATGGGTGAGGCAGCTGCGTAGAGGTATCCACGAGAAAGTGCTGAACTAACACAATCTTCGCACTGTTCCGTCCCAAGCAACGGTAGTAGGGCAGATATATCTTGGATACCCCCAATAAGGGAAGAGACGACAGATGAACCGCTCGACATGCCGCAACTTGACTTGAAAATTGAAAGGGTAGTACGAATTGGACCGTAACAGACAGAAGAAGGCTTACTTGGTGGATGTCGATGGAGACAAAGGAGCATAATGGTCGACGAGTGGGCGGTGATCATTCAAGACTTGACGTGAGAAGGGTGTCTCAAGTTTGCACGCAAACCTTTGTATAGCTCTCCATCAATGTCAGTGTTCTTGTAACTTAGCAACTTGCCACAACATCGATTCTTTAATCTTACGTCCCGTTTCGCGTTACGGTAGTAACTTGAAGGATAATCAAAGATAAGATTAGAGATAAGATAAAGAATATCAGCTGATCGTTACACTTAGCCACTTACCACCACATCACATCTTGAGACTCGTTTCGCTTGCTGACCGTAAATGGATTACTCTACCGTCTTTTTCGTCTCGCATGGTGTGTCACCGGTTTAGCATCGGCATTCAAAGTTCAAACCCTCGAGATGACCAAGGCTCAAACAAGTTCAATTTTCAAATTATAATCCCGTGGACCACAGTGCCCTGACACTTTGCAACCCATGGTTGGTGGCGGCGTAACACGTTTCTCTGCGCTAAATTGTAGCCACCGGTCCGGTAATTATTGAAATTTTGTTGCTCTCGAGGTAAGAACTGTTTTGGAATCGAAACACGTTCTTCGTTATGCTAATTGGGTAAA
This sequence comes from Tephrocybe sp. 9980TJB, assembly GCA_018220975.1. Lineage (NCBI taxonomy): Eukaryota > Fungi > Basidiomycota > Agaricomycetes > Agaricales > Lyophyllaceae > Tephrocybe > Tephrocybe sp. 9980TJB. The sequence goes on from JABAJU010000048.1 coordinate 8,587, forward strand.
TTCTTGTCCGCAGCCCTTGTCTTTGACGAGCGCTTAAAGCCTCGGAACCCGCTTAGATCACCTGGAGTAAAGATTTTGGAGTTGGTAACTGTGCATATACAGTGTTCCTCAAACGTGGAAGACGCTCTAACCTATGACCAGTAAATCAATGGTAGATGACCTCCTAGAACAGCGGCGATAAGTATCTTCACTGTAACTACCCCAATGACCCCACACCCAACCTTCGTCCCTTCCAAGGCTACTCAACAAGTGTACCCGGTTACCCACAATCTCCTTATCCACAGGCTCAATCTCAGGCTCCCGATCGGGAGGGAAATGGGGAACTTACTGATTGGGAAGGATAAGCAGAGAGAAAACAAATCGAATCGAGTCGAATCAATCGGGCGCGGCAGCACCCTCGTTTTCTGTCATTTTCCATTGTCTTTGGTGGCTTGATATGATGGTGCCAGGTGTATGGATGATGCGATATGATATTTTTTCTCCATCATGAATCATGATCATGAGCAGTCAATCAGGTGGTAAGTCACACAATGGAATTTCTCACTCCTGGTAATGATTCGTAACTCAATCGCCACCCCCGCAACCACGCAGCGTCGCATTGCAGGGATGAAGGGATAGGAATCTGGGATTTGGGAATTCGTCAATGCACCAATGCGCCAACTCGTCAGGTCTGAGTCTCGTGTTTACCCCCCCTGCTCCGTGTCGTCTTTCCCTCTCTTCCTCCCTGCCGCCACATCATGACCACTATGATCATTCACAGTACCGGCAACTCATCGAAATAGTGTAACTATGTATCCACGGGCACATATCTACGGCCAAAGTCTCAGGCCCAGGGCCCGAGAGCACTTGATACAGCTTGATACCCAACCTGAAGACTGATGTCGCTTCTCGATTTCCTTTTTCGCTCTGTGGACCACTGGCGGGACCTAGAACAAAGCCTATCAACTCAACATGTGCAAGCCACACAAGCCACCGCCCTTGGCATATGATATCATATCTGACAGTAATCGCCTTCAATGCCTAGCGTGACCAGTGCCAGTGACCATTGACCAACCTGCTGTGGCCTTCTCTTTCAACCTCTGATGATTCTCAATGCTCGATTCCTGATTCACGATTCACCGGCACCCCCCGCCATCTATCCCGGCCCCCATCGCCCTCGCCCAATCGTCCAATCAACAAGCATCCGTGCCGGAGTCTGCCAGAGCAAGCCGCGTGCGGCGTGGCCCGTGGCGTCTACACTTGTGACTTGGTCAACTTCTTATCAGCGGCGTACTGGTACTGGTACCGCCGCATTTGCGCCGCAATGGTGTACTCGCATTGCTGGCCTTCAACCTTCAACCTTCGAGTGTATAGGTTCCCGGACTCGTACGCCTGATTCGGATTCGTTGCCCTAACGCCTAAGCTTGTGCGCTGTCAGTGCACCTCGTAGTATGATGAATCGGTGGACTGAATCATGAGGCCTGTTGGATCGAGGGTCTAGGGTGAGGGCAACTTGCAAGGAGGGGAATTAGCAGCTGCCTCAGAGCGTCATAGTATTGTACCATCGTACCATCGTGCGTCGTCATGCATTCATCATCAGTAAGTAATGTACTTACTTTGTTTTATGGCGTCATCGGTGTCATTGATACGCTCTTCTTCTCCCATCCCAATACAGCTAACGTTGGAGTATGGAAGTAAAAATTTAAAATTACACTTGGAGGAAACGAAACCCCGGTAGTTGACTGAGACTTGTAGTACGTACCCAGGCGAGCGCCGAGCGGCGGTGACTGGAGAAACGTGCGCATGCATCGGGCCAGAACCCGCATAATCGCAACTTGTGGTGCACCGCCGTGAAACCAGGGCCGGCGTTGATCCCCTTCACTGTCCTTGTTCTTAGTACTTGGCACTTGACCCTCGGGGAGGAATGGAACCTGACAGAATTCTGCAGAATTCGACTCAGATCGCCAATCATTAAATGCCACGAAAAGATTTCACCACCCATATGTACATACCCTCGATCTGTTTTATACACATGGGGGTCGACTCCATACCACATCATCCGCGCATCGAACATGTAGATGGAAAATGTTGACTGCTTATTGTATAGGTACACACGTCAATCATGATCAATTGTTGTTAGACACTGGCAGTAAGATAAGGAGGGTACGAAATGCAAATGTAAATGCAACTCAAGCCAGGGGCGTCACAGTAGCCATGGGACAGACGGTAACCATAACCATGGGCCCACCACTGACATGGTCATTGACACGGTCGACTCTGATGCATGATGAATTCGGTATCGATTTAAGTTGTGATCGAGATCAGACGGACAGTTGCAGTTGCAAGATTCAAAATTCGAAGGAGGGTGTGGAATGTACAAGGTTACTACGTACACGGCTGGCAAAGGGTATACTAGTAAACTGATATATTTGATAGACCCCACACGAAAACGAATTCGAGGCCCGAGGGAAGAATGCAATTATTTCTGACTCAGAGTCATGATATTAATTATGAGCGATGAAGACAATTACAAAGTAACGAGGGACATGGGCCATGGCTGATGAATAACAATCTCTGAGCGATCACGGTAACCCTTCCGAGGAATTCATGGCAGACGATTCATGACCAGAGAAAACAATTGCAATTGCAAGACAATGCATTGCAAGTACAAAAGTACCTAACTACCTAACTAACTAGATGGAGGGTTGGGGAATAAGGGATATGATGAGAAGAGAACGCGTGCGTGTGCGTGCGAGTACAAATAGTACGAGTAAATGAGATGAGTAAATGAGATGAGTCAATGTCAATGTTCGTCGTGTATGAGTACGAAATATGATGAGTGTCAAGAGTGGGTAGGGCATAGCCAGGTGGTGATACAAGCAATAGAGGCAAGGAAAGAGAGTGATCATAACACGTCAATGGCGTGAATCGCGAGAGAGATAGAGAGAGGGATAGATATGGTTAAAAACATTTAAAAGCACACACTGGACACTGATGAGACCAAAAAAAAAAAAAAGAAAAGAAAAGAAAAAAAGAAATAAAAGAAATCTATAGGTGTTGTGTTCGCTCGATGCCATCGCAATCTGAAAGATAGCATCGTCGTCGTCATCGTCATCGTCGGCAGCATCGTTGGTATGACTGCAAGTTGCAACCATGCACTCCGTCAAAATCATATCTGACAGATAACACGGCACGTCATCTAGATTCCATACGACCTGTCACCCCTCTCTCCTCTCCCCACCACCACCACCTACTTCGTAGCAGCAACAGGCACCGCCGCCGCCGGACTGGCGAAACACCACTTCCTCACCAGTGCTTGGTACACCTTGTCCCTGTCTCTTTCCGTCTCTGCCTCGGTGTTTTTGATATCAGGGCTTGGGCTTGGAATTGGGCTGGGACTCGGGCTGGGACTCGAACGCGGACTGTTAATAGAGTTGAGAGATTGTGGTTGGGGTGATACATGTGCAGGCGCAAACACTCTCCTCCCCGTACGCACTTTCCACTCCTTCCCACTCCCCGAGCCCGAAGAAGAAGAATCGCTGCCGCTGCCGCTCCCACTGCCACTGCCACTGCCATTGCGGTGGGGTGGAGGAGGGCTGCGGATACGAACTGAAGCGTGAGCAGGAACATGAACAGAAACGGGAGGACGGGACGCTTCTGGGGTCTGGATCTGAATCGCCGTTGGCCCAGGGCCGGGAATCGAGTTGGAGCTCGAATCGCTATCCCCAGAAGAAGCAACCGCAAGCGACGACCAAGGCCAATAAAGAGGGACAGGCGTCGGGTCGCGCGCGAGGTCAAGGGCAGGATTAGGATCCTCGCCCACCGAACTCTCACTCTCACCCTCACTCGAGGACTTAACCTCCTCTCGTATAGGGTACACCTCCCCATACGACCCATAGCCATAGCCAGTCCCATATCCATGCCCATGCCCAGTTCCGTACCCATGCCCAGAACCATACCCATGCCCGGAGCCGTAGGGGTAGGCGCCGTACCCACCGTACCCCATCCCCATGCCTATGGTAGCAGGGAACCCGCCCTCCATCTCCATACCCACGAGATCAACTGGGGTCGTGAGCGGGGGGGAGGCCTCGGGGGAGGATAGGGATGGTGTGCGGGTGCGTTGGTGGGATGATGATGAGGAAGAAATGGAGGAAGAAATGGAGGAAGAGGAAGACGGGGTTATGGGGGACGGAGCGGCGTAGTTCTTGAGTGAGAGAGAGCGCAGGCGGGAGAGGCTTGTCGGTGCTGGTGCTGGTGCTGGTGCTGATGTAGGTGTAGGAGCAGGCGCAGGCGCAATGGTAGGGGGAACGTTGACCGTAGGCTGAGGAGGGGCAGGTGGGACTTGGAATGTCCGTTGTGGCATAGGCGTCGGTGCTAACCAACCAACAATCAGCACTAGAACACAAAGAAGATAAAAGAAAACCTACGTGTAAGCCTAACTCTCCCCAATCCCCTCCTATTCTCACTCACACTGACTCCTTCCTCCTCTGACGACCCCGATCCCGAGCCCGAGCTATCAGACGAAGAAGGAACGTCGACCTCAATCTCCTTCATCCTAAACGAAACACGATAATTCCCTCCTCCATTATTATCCCACCACTCACTGCTCCCCAGTCCATGTCCACCCACATCCATCTCTCTCGCTCTACTACTAGTAATAGCGGCTTTCGTCTCACGCGAGGACGACGAGGAAGAGGAAGAGGAGGCTGATGGGGTTGAATACCGCGCGACGAGCCATAACGTCCTCTGTGCCAAACTAGGCGCGTAGTCATCCAACCGGATCGTAAACGCAAATCGATCCCACACCGACACTGCGTCCTTCACGCCATTACCAGTCCCAGTCTTCGCCTGGTTCTCCTTCATCTCCCCTGCATCCTCATCTCCCAAAAGCCCCGACCCAGGAACATAAAAACCCTGCGGGAGTGCAGGAAGCGACGCAGTATAGTGCGCCGCGACCTCGGACGTGGTGTCCCACTCGTCGAGGGTAAATCTTACCGCGACGGTTTTTTCGTAGGCGAGGTTGCGCACGAGGAGGGTGCCCCTCAGGGCTAGGTGGACTGGGGGCTGAGGGTGAGGGTGACGGCCGCGGAAGGGGGCGGGATCTGTGCGCTGGAGGGATAGAGACTCGAGGTGGACGTTAGCATGCGGCTGCGGCGCAGGTGCTGGTACAGGGGAAGTATGCGCCGTATCGAGGGTATGCACAAGGCGGGTAGCCGTAGTCCTTGTCATGGTCCTCGAGATCTGGTGATGCTGCTGGTGATGATGATGTTGCCTAGAATGCGATATACGAGGGAACGGGAATGCCATGGGCACCGGCGTCCTCTCGGTCTCAGTCTCAGTCTCCGTATCCGATATGGGTAGGGATATGGACGCGGGGCGGGCGGAGCGGGAGTAGAAGCGGATGGTGGCTAGTTCTTGGGAGGGAAAGTGGACGTTTTTGGGCGTGGGGGGGTGTTCGGACGCTGGGGTGTTGGGTGTGGAGCTTGCTCGGATACGTGGGGTGTTGGGGCCTGTGCTTGTCCCTGTGCCGGTTGGGGAGGAAGGCATGCTTGTAGTAGAGGAAGATGATTTGAGGGAGGATTTGAGGGGTTTTCCGTTGGAGAGAAGGATAGGTGTAGAATTGGTTCTGGTTACGCGGTGAAGATGGTCAAAGGAGGAAGTGTGGCCATAGCCATTAGGCTTGAGCTTGAGGCGGAGTGGTGGTGGGGCCATGGAGCGCTGTGTGTGGTCGTCTTGGTCGTCCTCAGAGGACGAATCGTGGTCATTGTTGAAATGAAAAGTGGGATTTCTGCGACGGGGAAGTGCGCCCATGGAAGTAAAGGTGCCCAAGCCAGGAGCATCAGAATAGGATCTGCGGTGGCCTGGTCTCCCTAGAGAGTGTACAGGGAGTGAATAGGGCATAAGGGGGAATATGGTCAACTAGAGGGGGAGATAACCCGATTGCATGTCTCTAATAATGTAATTTGTATAATGTATGTTTTTTTTTCACTTTCCCAGAATAGAATTTCACCAATCCAGGGCGCGGCGCGGCTTCTAGCTCCACTGAACCCGATCCCGATCTGAATGGATCTCAGATACTCAAATAAGAGCTCCCACGCTCGCTTCTTATCTCCTGCAAGGGTCCACCCTCTAACTCGTTCACATCTCCTGGATGCATGCGATGTGTCCTGTGTCCTCGACGCTCGGTCCCGGCCGTACACACGGCGTACTTCCCCGGCACCCTCAAAGTTCATTCCAGAACGTTCGTATCATATGAGTTATTTCTCCTCTCGTACCTCTTAGAGATACTTTCTTTTTTTTTTTTTTGCTTTGCTTTTTGGTTTTCCTTATCTGTGTCGTATATTCCACTCTTACTCCCCACCCAATCCCATCCCAAGGTCATGGTCACCGACTCACTCCAGTGACCAAGGCACTCTATACATTTGCTTTATCCGCCCATATTCATTACGAGCACGAGCCCTGCGCACAGCCATCTGTCTGTGTCTGTCAATTGTCATCCATATCAACACTGGTATCTGATCCACCCACACGCACACTCACGTCAAACTGTAACCACTTTTCACAAACCCACAAAAACCGTGTTCCCGACCTTACCTTTTCGAGTACCTGGACCGGGGACCTGTCTTCTGAATCATAATCGATGATTAGTATATGTACTATCATCTATGCGTCGTAACCGGCTGAATCACCTTATCAGTGTATCACTTATCTATCACTCAGCCTTCCGACTCGATGTCCATGGGATTATACACACGTTATGAGTAGTCTACTCTAAGGCGTAAGAAAGATCTGGAATGTCTGGAGCCTTCTTTACTCTTCCCTTCCCTTGAGCTCGAAGCTCAAGCCACACAGACTACTGATCATGACAGGGACAAACTTGAAGCTTGAGCCACGCCAATCTCATTTATCGCCTTACATCACACCACTTCGCATCACTGGCACATCACTAAGGCGCGTCACCCTGTTTCGTCTCCTTTCGACGATCAGGCCAGGACCCAAGACCCACGGCAGTGACCACAGGCAGGCCCACAGCCCGCGCTTGTGATCATGACTTATAGTCTTGTACTTAGGGCGACGGCGACTCCCGACCTCAGCACTCCCGAGGTTCCGCCTCTTTCTCATCCCGTTTCCCGAATACCAAGCCCTCTCTGTTTCTGACGTTCTCGGAAAGATATTGGAATTTGTTGACACTCAACATCTTACTGATTCTATCCTAGCCGTTCCCACTGGTATCGGTATTCCATTCTCAACTCAATGTGACTATACTCAACTCGATGCCAACGCCACTTCACTCCACTCAACTCCACTCAACTCAACCTGTAGCTCTGACTTTCGGTCTTTCGGGCCTTCGGCCCTCGACTCAACGCAAATCTCGCTCGAGGCGAGGCGATGCTGATCTTGACGATCACCTCTGTATATGCATACTTACTGCATATGGCGTACGACCCGCGTCGCGTACACCCAGACTCCGGTCCGAACTTTGAATTGGTCCTTGAAATTTTGAAAACTTGACAACTTTACTGATAAGTAGCCGCATCCAGCCGTACAATCCCCGGACCCCGATTTCATTCCCGGTGACAGTGTGTTCCGACTGCGAGTCGGCAATGGACCCACGTTTATCTTTCGTTCTTTCAAGTTCTACTCAGCGTCTTCCTGCATAATGATTTCGAATGTGATACGATACTCTACGCGATACGACGCGATTCGATGACGCAATATCGGTGCGTGGCACTGCGTGCGCGCACGCGCATTCATAAAAAGGAACTAGTAAGTACATATTCATTCATTTATGCATTTTTATCCGTTTTTATTCATCTCATCTCATTTCATCATATCATATCATGAATGTTTATATCATTAGCGAATAGCTTATTTCTAACAGCCCTGGGCCTGAGTCTGCCTGATCCCTGAACGTTTGAACAAATGAACGGCTCAACTTCTCAAGCCCCTTCATTAATTTCGTTTTTGGTTCTCCTCGATATCGATATCGATGTCCCCGTAGCATTCACGCGGCGGCGCACGATGTCACGATATCGATTTTCATACGTTCTCGACAATGTTGTCAATACTATTCTCATGCCCAGAAGAATTTCGAAACGAGGTTGTGTACAGCGCAAGGTAACGAGGTCGCCCCATGGCGCCAATATTGCGCCATCGACATTCGCAGGGATTCGAAATCATGCGGCATGCGCAGGCCCCTGACGCCACTAGTAGTTCTCAGGCCTAGGATCGATAAACTTAGGCGTAGGCTGGGAACTTAGAAACTTATGGATTCCCCAACGACGCGCGTCGCGATCCCCATTGAACGCTATACAATATGCATTATGCATGGCAGTAGCACATCCCCTTCTATCTCACTTTAGCCCTTATCTCGAATTTTACCCTACCCTGCTTCGAACGAGCAGGGAATTCATTTCGCCCTTTAATTATGCCGCCGGGTCTGCTTTGTGCTTTGTGCTTTAACCAGGGTGTATGTACCGCCGCGAGCGCGTGAGTGGTGTCTGGTCTGGTCTGGTCTGCGAAATTTGACTTTGACTTTTACTTTGGCCTTTGGCCTTTGATTTAGGGTTTCAAGCCTATTTGGATTTCTCCTTGGGGGTTCTACTGCGTCTAAGTACAAGGGTTCAAGTTACGTTCGGACAGAGGGTCCGAAGCGCTCGTTCATGGCATTCCGAAAGCTGGGGGTTTGGGAGAAGGAGATGGAGATGGAGATGGAGAGTGGAGACGGTACCCATCTCTTATTCCTCATTCCAACCGTCGGCCTCAGATTCATCTTCCGCAGACCAGATTCAGACCACTGGTATCTGTTTGACACTGTCGAATTCGAATCATCGCCTCAAGCCTCGTGGTGCTCAGTATCCTCGTATGTACCCATTTCCCGCTCCACAACCATCAGAAACTTTCAATGTGGTTATGTACTTGTGCATTCGTGTCTGAATTCTTCTGACTTCTGAGTATGCGCTATCTGCTATGTTCTTTGACTCTTGACTCTGACTTTGTCTTACATGTTGGGTTTCTTTTGTTGTCGCTCTCCGAGTCCTTTGGGTCTACGTTCCATTGACATTCGGTCCAAGAGCCCGAGAGCTCAACTTGGCGTTAGTCATTCCCCACTGGCATCCTACGGCATTGTCAAAGATCCGAATCGTGTTGAGCCGAATCGTTCTTCTCCTCGCCTCCACATTCACATTGTTCACTGCTAAAATTTCCTGATTTTTCTAGGCAGTCGTATAGATAATTATAGATAAGCTCTGCACTGCATCGACTGCTAAAAGCCGCCTTGCCACTCCGATTTTGAGTCACTCCTTGCATTCAGGATTCAGGATCTGCGTAATCTGCCTGATAGTGTACAACTTGGCAACCATAACTTGGCGTCCAAGTCCAGTTTCCCCCGCGCGCGCCCTCAATTGAACTACGGATAATTTTCCGCTGTTATCTTTCTCGCCGATCTCACTGGGAGCAAAGTTACATTTTAACTCCTCATCTTCCCAGTGGCATCTTCTACCCTCGATCGAAACAATGAATGATCATCCTTCCATCGCGCCCTCTGGCAGGCCTCGTGGTACCTAGTACTCAGTACCTGCTCCACAACCATCAGAATGAGAACGTGCACTATTGAACGTTAAACCATGGAAGCGGCGTAAATATAGACTTTGTGTTTTCGCAGATCTCAGGGGCGTCCACTAGCAGGGTTCGGCCTCTGTGCCAGTAAAGCAAAGCAGTGCTATCAGGTGGCCTATTCGTGGTTTGTGAAAAGGTTCTATATATACAGTATGGCTATGGATCAATCTTTTTTTCTTCTTGATCACCATCTTGTTCGAGTTCTAGTTCTTTTGTTCAGTATCAGTAAAACCTGGCAGAGAAGCTCTGCATGTCAATGTGACATGCAGAGCTCCAGAGATGGGGATTCGAGACAATGGAAAAGTTTCCGTTTAATTAGGATAGGTAGGCTGTCAGTGTCAATCAGAATCAGGTGTTATAGCTATACTATAGATCATGATCAGTGCCACAACGTACATACTACTGTTTCAAGTTTTCCACTTTTATCTCCATTACGAAGATCATTGGCAAGAGCTCCATGACCCGGTGAAAGGAAAGGAAGAAATGCGGGGAAGACGGAGATAAGAGCTTACCAGAAAAGAGAGAGAAAGAGAGCAAGAGATACGTTTGTCAGTGGTTCCTACAGTGGAGTCGGCGGAAGGAATCTGATACTAATTCCGCGCCCATCCACTCACGCACGTAGTCGTAGTAAGTAGTCTGGTAATCTATTAAAGTAACGTTCAAAACCGTGGTACCGATTGCTAAATTAAACGCCCAATTGCCACTCCAAAGATGCAAATGCTTGGCAAATACCTGTAAATCATCGTTTGAACCTGAGGCGCACTCCCAACGATCTTATCACGAGGGCAGGAGGTTATCTATGCAATGGCATTATCTAAGATAACCAGCCCATGAGACCAGTCATGTCGCCGCCAGTAAGTAGTTTAATGGTGTATCCATACACTCAGGTGCTTACTCGTCGGCTACTTAATGTTGTGCGCAATTGAATAGGCATGCCATGCGGTACGTATCGAGGGTGAGGTACAGTGTAGCAGTGCTAGTGGCTAGCGGTAAGTGAGTGGTCAATGGTCATGCGCAGGCTCACGAGGTCAGACTCTGGCGCCGGAATTCTGCGTGGTAGATCGTAGACCAGTGGTTACTAGTGTCTCCAATCGAGTTGATTAGAGACCTCAGACTTGTGCACGCAAGTCTCGGGAGTCCTGGTATTCATGTACAAGAAGTTAAATTGAGACCCACCCCTACAAACCTGATAAACAAATAGGACTTGGAGAAACTTACCGTGGGTCATATCTCCATCCCTATATGTGCACGACCATTCTTCCAATACCCCCTTCCACGTCCTCACACCCCCGCCCATCTTGTGACGAAAACACTAAATTTCACTTATCCGGATGTTTAGTTCAATGCGGCGTGAAGTACCACGACAAGTCATGACTCACTCTGGAATACAGTGCGCCATATAGAGGAGGTATCATCCAAAAGCCCGCCGATACCGTCATCATCCCGCATGCGATTGTATCATGTAAGGGATATAATGAAAAATAAACATCTATCTCATCGAGGAGAGCCCCTCCCATCCGCTATTCCCTGCGCGAGGTTCGAGGTCACCAAAGCACGCGAAGATCAGCGATCCACAGAAAACCAGAGCATCTTTCCACAAAAGGCAAGCCCGCCTCGCGTATCGTCGGGTATCGCAAAGTTTATCGATCGCGCCTATTATCCGCTCTGTGTACCTGACAATGACGTTGATTGATCGCTAATGGGTATGGTTCGATCATGTCGCTTCAGGCCAGGTCGAAATAACGCTTGGCCAGCGACTGTGGGAACGCATGGCGTTAGGCCCTGGTTTCAGGAAATTTTTTGGGGAGCTGTTTTTTTCTGTGGGTGGGTTATGGTTGTTGCGTATACGAGGAGGGCTTAGGGAGATGTTAGAGAAGTAAGTATTGGTGAGTAATACTCGCTGGGCGCTAGTCCTCACCAATTTATGTGATATCAATATCTGAATGAATGCAAGTAACGTCAGATTGAAGAGTTAGACCTGGATTCGAAATCGCCGACCAGTCAACATCAGCGTTCAACTCTGTTTCCCTCGGCTGCGTGGTCGTTATGATATCGATGGCGAATCGTGAATCGTGATCACTGTGCCGGGTACAACTTTTCGTTTGGGGATTTCATTTCGGGAATTCGGACGACGCGCTGCACGGTTGCTCAGTAAGTTTCTCTGGCGCTCATGGAAGTGCGACCCTTCAAGCGCCAAGCGTCAAGCCCCAGGATGCGATTGGGTCCTGATTGTGTGGGACCACTTAGGTGCATATACTTACGTCGATAAGGCGAGGCTAGGGTTATGCTTTCAACGTCATTTTGTCACCGCTAGCGTTCATTCACGTTAATTGTAGCTTCTCTCCTCGTTCACGCATATCTTGTTCCAAATACATTCAGCTGTGGAAAGATCGCTCGGACTTTGTATAGAAAGTTACTTGTACAGGATCGAGTCACCTCTCACGCCACCTTTTCTCTCAGGTTCATGAAATATATGCGCTAGCTTCCCTCCCCTCTCTATCAGGCGCGGCGTTTAGTTTAGCAGGGATAAATCCATAGACGGCGGAAAACCGCGGGTTGCGGCGGGCGTCGATATACGTGGGGCTATAACACAACGTTTAACGCCGTTCTACAATTCACGACCTAAGCGTGTGTGGGAGACTGTAGCTAGTCGATGAGAAAGGCCGGCCTTATCTCTACCTACGCACGTCGGGGGCATCCCTGGTATCCATGTAACAATTATGCTTATCGAAAACACTCCCCATCGCTTTCGGCCAGAATAGTCCCAAGCTTTCATGTCATGTCCACATGAATAAGACGCCGACGTCGGAGGCCTTTAAGATATACACCAGCGCATCGGGCCAACATTTCCATCATGCCCTGTTCATGTGAAGCCGTGCTAACCAAATAAGGATACTGAGAAGAAGCTATGTTAGATCCTAGAACTCTTGGACATGATAGATAGAACACCCACTTAAGTCATACGTGACGTAGGTAAAAGAACACTTGGGGTGGCACGTTTGTGGTTACGCGCAATGGCGAGCTCGCCTTCGGGCGACTGGTCAACTTCCGTAAGGATCGGAGACAAAGAGTTCTTATTGCTTGAGCTGAAGGGCTTATTGACTAAATCAATCACGCCGTAGATGCACGACTTTGCTTTGGTGTCTTTTTGCACTGGCATTTCGCTGGTGTCGAGCTCTCAGACGACATTGTGGCAAGGATTGGGCTTACAAATTACACAGGTGCAACATACCCTCTGCTCGTCATGGCACGGATGGTTAAGAGCTTTCTACTGGATGGGTAAGTTTAACTTGTGGGAGTGATGTAAAAGACATGCATTAATACATTAATGTCAATAGAATATCCACCCGATAGTGACTGATCAATTCCAAGTAGTTTTGCAATGGGTCGAAGAAGCCTGTCAGCGTCCTCATTTATGCCCACCAGTACACCGACCTCGTTCAATTACAATTTTCGAAGGCACTGGAAAGTGTACGTCATGTGTCAAAGAAGAGGAGCTAAATTCCTCACATTACGACGCAATCTATGGAACTAATGTCGTGTGGTCTCTGCGTTCTGGATGATCTATGTAGGTTCCGCAGCGTATCTGACGAACTTAGTTAAGGTACAACTTCGATGATATGCGATGGGATGGAATGTTCAAAGTTGCTTAAGAATCGCCTGATTTGAGTTCTGAATACAAAACAAATTGTATAAGGCCAGAATAAACTATCAATTCGACCTCCGCAAGGTCTGATAGAAATTGGGTTAGCACTGCTGGGGGACCTGATTCTTGATCGCAAGGTCTACGTGGACGCGGAGAAGGTGCCACTTGAGAAATTGCTCGAAGGATCATTGGGCCGGAGGCCGGTGTGGAGCAATGATATACAGAGTGGGGATATTTTAGCTTTGAAATAAAACAGAGAGATGGGCTCACTGCACTTCAAAAGTGACAGATGCTAGTTTTCGCTGTCCTGGAGGCCGTTGGCTTCGAGTTTGTCCGTCGAAATCCTGGGCTGGGTTTTAGCACCTAACCTCGCTTGTTGAGAATGACCACAAAGGAAGATGAAAGTAGGCGCAGTTGAGGCATTCAGCCCTTTAGCGCCACAGATATGCTAAACCGAATAAGGGAAGGTAGCGATGGACCTCATACATGGCACCGCGTGGCGTTGTTAAGCAGTGGTGATACTAACGTCCACTCTCAGTTGTGATTCACGGAACTTTGGTGAGGACTTGCGATTCGTGTACCTGACATGAGAAGACATGATCAGGGAAACAGCCGAGAGAACAGGTTGAGAAACAGGTCATTCTTTCAATCGCAGATTTGGGGTTGTTCCACCATCAATAGTACGACTATCTCGTAAAAAAAGACGCGTAAGCATGGCAGTGGAGCCTTCAGCGAAACACTCTCACTGAATGTACAGAACGTTCTCTGAAGATAAAATCAAGCTCACTCAACATGGTGATGCTGCTCGCAAGGTAATGCTATTGGAGGTCACCAGTGCAAATGTCGAAGAGAATTTAACTCCTGAAATCACTCACACAATCATGATCAAACTTTTGTGTCTTGTACCCTCCAACCTCCATCACAGAGTCTGACGATCGGAGTACAAAAAGGAAAGCAGGTGAGCGCCAACGCGTTGATTGGATACTTAACAAACGCCCAGGAAGGTACACCGTCAAGCGCTATAATAATCTCTCGAAGTCTTATGACCGATAACGGCTGACAGTTCCAGGGAAAGTGATAGAGCTGATACAGATTGGTTGCAACAATGGTAGGCAAATGATAAATCGGAGAACAAGGGAGGGAAAACGTGAGGGATTCGCGAACAGACCACATCGGGGCATCCGTTGTCTTGCGAAGAAAGGAAGGCCCTGAAATACAACCAGTCGTACTCTTCCATGAAGAATCAAAGGTAAGGTCCAACGCTATGGTTCGTCTAATAGACTTGGGTAGTCTTCGAGATTGCGCGGAGCGATTTAGCTATTCCTAAGGAGCCACTGTTTCGTCTGGATCAAACTTCAACCATGTGGAATGGAATGGAAGATCTGTGTATACCGGAAGTTTTCAAGGTCATAATGAATGAATGATACTTAATCGCATTCACTTAAGTAGTAGTAGGACTGAATAAAGTGCGCAGTCAATCACCTGAGATTCCGCCGAAATTGTCAAGTCACCTCCTACGAGAATAGGATCGACGCCATAAACCTGACCAAAGAAAGAGCTGAGGCCAGCACAAGGCGATGCCTGTCAATCCAGATAGGGTGAACCGTTATGCCCCGCATTATCCAGTTGGGGAAAGAATTGTTACTGAGCTACGCCACGGCAAAATATTTTTGTTGCGAGAAGGGCTTCAAGTCAATATACATATGATAAATGTTGGGACGGCAAGGTACAAACCGAATTAGATAGCGATGTCAAACACGCCAAAGAGATCAAGACTTGGAGAGCGATATACTACACAGAGACAGAGAATGACGTCCACAATTTCGCATTTGAAAAAATGCTTCACCCACAAGCAAGTCCTAGTTAACGTTTCGGGCAGATCGTCTATTTAACATCTATAATAAGCGCTTAGCGTTTAAATTTTAGCCTTTACCTTGAAAGCAGTGACGAGTGGCGATGGTATACGCTGGGTAGCAAGCAGTGACGTCAGGTAATGATGTGTGGTATTGTCCTGTTTACACAGCATGGCTTAAGCGGCAGATCTCAATAACAACAAACACCGGACTTGATTCCAACCGACCTTGGTGCACTGCTCCTCCGTCTAAGTTTTGATCCTTGTGCCCCGTCCTGCTGTGCGCCGATCAAACGTAAGAAGCTAGGCCGAAGGAAGGAATGAAATCCTGCGCCACCTTTAAGCCCGGTTAAGCGCTGGAAAAGTGCGTGGCTACCGTAATCCAACTGTATATCCTTATTGCCCTTTGGAAAAGGTATCATTAATGATGTAATATGTGCGTCGGCCATGGGATGCAGCACAGAAAGACGAACGCAGAGGTTGCCTTGTAGCGTTTGCGGCATTGGCACTAAAATAACGAGAATTAGAGCGAAATAAATCCAGCATAACGTGTGCGGTGCTGTCTATAAAGCAATAGTAATAGCTGTCCTGTAGGGTTGCACTCCTCGGCGATCGAAGGGGCGCGTTTCGAAGATTCAGAAGGGAAAAAGAGAGCAGGTCCCTTGACGGCGAGATTGTATTGGTATCCTTAGTCTTCTTGCATTGCGACGAGCTTCCAAAAAAGGTATATGGTGCAATGTTATTAGCATTGGCATAACTGAGATTTGATTGAGTTTGGAGTGAACATGTCATGCAAAAAAAGGTGTTGGATGTAAGCCATGCAATTCCATTCATGTCAGTTCTATCATCTATCTAAACTGCAGAATTTTGGGTTAGAAACGTGTACTAGCAACGTCTACGAATGCTTACTGACTGTCACGCGAGAGTGAACTTTTTTTACGATGAGTAGAGTTCCTCCTTGAGGCTGATGCCTGTACCCGAAAGATATGAGAAAACGAGAAAAAAAAATATTGCTGTGGACGTACCAAGCTCCTCTCTAACACCCTTGAGCTCATCAAGATAGGCCTGGTACTGTTGCTTGTTCTCCACCTTCTCCTTGATACCCTCAAAAATCCGAACCGCGGTTGAATAGTCGTCAACGCGCCTGGAAGCCCTCAGCGCGGCCTCTACGACACCGGTGGATGGCACGAGATCGTGTGCGAAGCAGTTGTTGAGTCCACGCTGGACTTCGAAAAGGTCTTCCGCACTTTCGAAGAATTTGATGTAGCGTTCAGAGAATGATTCATAGGATTCCTGGGCATGACCGCTGGCAAAGCGGACGAGAGTAGGGGTCGCCCGCGAAGCCTTTAAGAGAGTGGATGGCCGTGCGGAGGCGCGGAGAACGGTGGAAAGAAATTGAGGGCGCATGGTGAGTGGGGATGGTTGAGACAACGATGTTGGGAGCTCTTCGGGTTCTGGTTCGGAATCTTCCGGATAATTTGTTGTCGGCTTCCTCACCAATCCTTTTCCTTAGATTATCTCTACATGGCCTTGAGGCTCAACCCGTCTGTAGAAAGATGTTTTCTCAGGCCCCTACGTTCAGTGATTATTCGTGTCATTTTTTCTCTCCTGCCAATCCAACCAACGCACAACGACTAACGCATTTAGATGACATTGTTCACATTCTCGTTCATTATTGCACACTTCGTAGTGTTGGCACTGAGAGACTGTCATTTTATGTATGCTGGCTGTGCAGGCCGTACTACGCTGACGGCACTGTTCAGCTTTTTGGAAAGTGCCTGGAGCCCTGACTGGCAGATGGCAACCAACCTCCGGATCGATGGGTACCATCTCTCACCCACTGACAAACACATGTATAGTATCGAGCTACCGTCGTTGCATGCTCAGCGACTTAGTGTCTACAGTCACCGCGCGATGGGCTCGTTAACATGTTTGGACAGGCCGATTATAACTCTTTAAACAATATTTGTTGCTTCGACTCATTCTGAACCATGGTGACTGACATTGAACAACAGAAACACTGCCGATTCAGCGGTACCGTTTCTTGACACCTTCCTGTCGTGTATTTCCGCTAGTGACCGAAACGGTGTTGTGTCGTCTGTTGGGTAAGAGCATTCGTTCAAAGATCTGCGGGAGGTTTACCAATGAGGCGAAGGACTCCATGACATTGACTATAATTATCTGCTTGCTCAAATGCCGAATCGGCAGGGCGCCTTCGCTAATTCTGCTTACTGTGCGTAACGATGACCCGATTACTGTCTTAATGTGTCGCATTTTCCTCATGATTATCGTGTTCGTGTACTCACGGCCTATGTAAGAGGCGCCTTCGGTTGATTTCGAGCAGGTAAGCATGCTTATTAACCCGGGGACTTCGGAACCATTTTCCCTGTATCGTATTTTAATGGTGCAACGTCAACAAATTTCCCTCATGTGCTATTTTTTTTTTCTATCTAGCACGTGGATTTGTTGTTAGACAGCAAGCAAGATAATTCACCTTTTGCTTGATATACCATTCCCCTGACCAATCATAAGGTGGCACGCTTGATCGCAATGAACGCTGTGCTCTTTACGAGCTCCAGGCAAGCTCCAAGCGAGATGCGCGTGGACTGTAACCGGAAGAGCATGAAGCGAACAACAAATAACAAATCCTCGGGGGTCACGCCAGAAGGTGGCTGTGCGGCGCGTGTCCTTTTTTGGGTACTACCTACTGCTTGTCACGCTCTGCCAAATACTGTGATGGGGCGTTGGCTGGTTTCCTCGGAGAGCACGTCTACTCAGGATTGAGGAGACTTCAGCCAGTTATGTCGTCAGGGTGATACGCGTGTCATTGTTGCGGCACATTGTGACTCGGTATCGCGTTCAGGGGAGTAGCACAGCCCTCACGCTTAACCTCGGGAGACACTGCCACGACCACCCATCATCGATCGTAGATTCCTCATTTGACTCGAATATAAGTACAGTCAGTTTGCGTCATAGCTTACCAGTGTCATCCACTTCAAGCTACCAGGGTGATCTTCTCTCTTAAACCTTGTTCTTCTCCGCGTCATAATGCAGAACGGCCATTACACCAACGTTCCATACGACTATACTGTGGTCAACCCCCAGATGAACATGTTCCAACAATCCTCGTATACCACCGCTCCAAGCCCTCCCATGAGCTCCCCTTATGCTGGCCCTCGGAGGCGCGCCTCTGGTGGCGGACGGAGAACAAGCCCGGAGAACCTCATTCCTCTTGACGCGCCGACACAGACCCGCAATTATATATCTCCTTCTTCCACATCTCGCAAGGAAATACCCGCATTTTTCCAGAAGATGCGCACCAGGACTCCCCCCTCGGAAGACGAAATGGACGAACTCACCGAAGAACCTCCTGCACACAACGCAACTGACCAGGAGAAAATTGAGTACAAGCGTCGACAGAACACCCTCGCCGCTCGCCGCAGCCGCAAGCGCAAAATGGAAAATGTCCAGCGGCTGGAGGAGACGGTTGAGCGCCTCACGAGGGAACGAGAGGTTTGGAAAACCAGGGCCCTGACCCTGAAGCAGTTGCTCATTAGCCATGGAATCATCTGCCCAGACTTCCGTGACTAATAGTTGCGCAGACTCAGGACTCTGGACCCACTTTCAAGGTGAGCCAACACATCGTCTTCGGTTTATCATCGGGATCGAACGGTATTTTGTAGATTCCAACTTGTTCCTCTAAGGATGCCATCTTTGGAAACCTGCGCGGCCGCGCCGCTCGTCCTTGAGCGCACATGGCCATTGTGCGCATTCAATCCACCATCTGATCCCCTGGTCATTTCTACGGGTCCTTCTCTCCCAGCACATGCTAGCCCTTGCTTATGACTCGGAACCATCGACTCGACTTGTAGAACTCTTTTTGTATCTATCACCGCCTCGTTCAAAATATCCGGACTGTAGATTGACAGGCTCTCGTTTTGTACTATTACCTCCATCCAGACTCTTGAACACTTTTGCTACCACTGTATGACTCATGCTTCAACCTCTTTTGTACATTTACCCCGCAATATCATGGAATTACTGATTCACGATTTTCAACGGTGTTGTTAACGTTGTGATTAAGTTGAACGAGATCCTAATCACTTCTATCCGGGATTCACTGTCCTTGTATGAATCACCCGCTCAATTCCTCGTTTCAAGAATCTTCAGGCTGTAAATGCAATGTAGACTCAAACTATCTTCTATACTGCTCTTTATCAACGTACTAGTACATAAAAGCCTAAAGATGAAGGGGACTTCGGGCGGCTATACAAATCGCCACAATCTTATCTTGATCCGTATTTTCATTTCTATTTCTAAACTCGTAAACGTGACGCTTAAAACCCTTTTTGAGTTCCGGGCCATGCTTTCGACTCTTCGTGTTGTACGCACACGACCTTATCAGATCAGCGCCAAAAAAATGTCCTCGGCAGCTCTCGTCGTCCCCTTCGAGCCACAGGCTACCACAGATACCGTGTCGGGCGTCAACCCGTCGGAACTATGGGCTCAAACACCCCAGGGAGAAAAACCACCGGCAGTAGGCACAGTACGCACATTCTACAACACACCGAAGGTCACTGCCATCTCGTCTTTGGGTGATAAATTTTCTACGAAAGGCGTCGACGCGAAGAAGGAGTTGGTTAGGAAATCCGTTGGCAGCGCGGTTAAGCAGCTCAAAGCTATCGACGGCTTGAAGGATGTTGCAATCGATGCTTCCCAAGATCCTCACGCTGCTGGTATGGCTTAAGCTTGATATTTCTTAACAACCTCGTGGTTAACTTTTTACAGCTGTCGCTGCCTATCTGGCACTTTACAAGTTCAGTTTGAAGACGACACCGCCGTCTCCGTTCAACCCCAACCTCAAAGAGCCTATTCCCGAGAAGTTGAACTTCTCGCCTGTGCAGGCATCCAATGAATGGGACCGTGGCGTCGTGTACGCTAAAGCCCAAAACTTTGCTCGCACGGTACGCATTCCACTCCCCGGACGTTCTAAGTAGAGAACTTATTTGCACGATAATAGCTGATGGAACTGCCTGCCAACATGATGACACCCACGGTACGTGGTCAAGTCGCTTCTCAACTTCGGTTTACAGATAAGTATGGGTAGAAATTCACAGAACGTGTCCAAACCGAGTTCGCTGGTCTCAAGAACGTGGAATTTATCGTTCGCGATGAGGGTATGCCCATATATCTATTTCATCGTCACACATCCCTAATAGGCATCTATTTTCTTCGTGATATCTATAGCATGGGCAGCAGAGAAGGGCATGGTGCGTCGGCTTAACGCGTGTTCGTGATGGATCGAGTATGCTTATGCTTTCCTTCTAGAATGTATTCCTTTCAGTCACACGCGGTACCTCCGAGCCTGCTAAGATCATGGAGATGTAAGTTACTTAAGTTTTCCCCTTGTACCCTGACTAAAGCAAGCACAGTCATTACAAGGGTGCTCCTTCTAAGGATGCCCAGCCCCTTGCACTCGTTGGAAAGGGTATCACTTTCGACTCTGGAGGAATTAGCCTTAAGCCTGGTGCAGTAAGCGTTTTCACCTATTACAGGTAAACTCGTGACCCACCTATTACAGGGAATGAAACTGATGAGAGGCGACATGGGTATGTTGACCAATCATTCCGCTGTAAAAGACTGCGATTGAAACTTGAACTACAGGTGGAGCTGCAACCGTCGTTTCGGCGGCGTTGGCCATCGCACAGCTGCAGTTGCCGTACGTGTATTTGGATATACTACACAATGTCATTTGCTGAAACGTATCTCTCGCTGCAGGGTTAACCTCGTCGTCGTGACGCCTCTCACAGAGAATATGCCAGGGCCGAGTGCAACGAAACCTGGAGATATGTAGGTGGGTTACCTCTCAAATACGACCGTCAATTGATATCAGCTCCAAGCGTCTACGCCATGAACGGAAAGTCCGTCGAAGTTGACAACACCGATGCTGAAGGAAGATTGGTGCTGTCAGGTAATACCTGTTTTATCTATTCTTCATCGCAGTTCTAATCAAAACCGTATACCCAGATGCCATCTATTATACATCTACGGAGTACAAGCCTCATACTTTGATTGACGTAGCAACATTGACTGGGTAGCATCAATTCAAGCTTTGCCATTCCGCTTGTTCTTCTAACAAATCTCATCTCCCAGTGCGATGTGTGTCGCTCTCGGCGAGGTGTTCTCCGGTGTTTTCTCAGTGAGTCAAGCTTACTTTGACATGAATATGAATGTAATTCTGATACATGTCTGCCAACAGACATCCGACACCCTCTGGGAACAGCTTCGCGTCGCAGGTGAAACCGAATACGACCGCTTTTGGCGTATGCCTCTTGAGGAGGACTTCGGACCTCAGATCCACTCCTCCAATGCCGACCTTCAGAATGTAAGCCGATTACTTCTCACTGTCAATTCATACATCTCATGCCTGTGTCGCAGACCGGTGGAAAAGATGCCGGCGCCTGCACTGCTGCGCTCTTCCTGAAACCTTTTGCGCATGGCATTGAGGCCGAGGAGGGCCAGCAGCCTGCTTTGAGGTGGGCGCATATTGACATTGCTGGCTCAATGGAGGTTTGTACATCACCTTAACCTTTCTCAATCATTTGTTGATGTGGGTTTTGCAGGCAACTCGGCCCACTCCATACCTTGAGACAGGTATGACTGGTCGGCCCGTTCGGTAAGTTACTCAATTTGCTGTCTGGATGATACTTTAGCATTGACATTCATAACAGTGCTCTTGTTGAGTTTGTACGTAGCCTATCTAAGTAATCAAATAGGACCATATTATAATAACAACTGATATATTACCTTGAACACAATATGTGAATAAAGGAGTGAAAAAATCTTGAAATTTACATGATTCCAATACAAGGCAAGCCAGTTTAGTTATTACAGGTCTTGGATAATTGATCTTCTGTGGTTTAATGAAGTCCTGAGCTGAATCTCCAGTGCCCACTAAGTATCTGAGTGTCTTCTGATGTAGTGGCTTTTGCACTACTTTGCTTAATTTTGACTGTCCTCAGTCACAGACTCCTTTCACTGCAAGTTTTTGCAAGCTTCTGTCCATCTTGATTGTGGCAGAGTCATCAGGCCTCAGAGTGTTCAAACTCATCCATCCATCCCTCTTAGCACCTTCTAACCTATCTCTAGCCTTTTTATCTTCTTGTTTCTCTGGCCTCCATGTGGATATAGAAGGTGACATTTTCACCTGCACCTCTTTCATATTTGTAAGGAATTTAAGATCACTATCATTTTCCTCCTTTTGCATGAAGATGAATACCATTGTAATATATATCCTTGTCCCATACCCTTGATGAGGGTATAGGTTTTGGTGGGTGCAGGTACAGGTCATTGACGGGTCTGCCCATAACTATGGGTTAACAGATTAAGAAGAGATAAATAGGTTTTTATCTACATCTATAATAGAACAACAAGCATTATATCATAATAAGTAATATACAGAAATGAATCTAGTTACTGTTTTCATCTTCATCTTGAAGTTTACTAATATCAAAATCACAATCTGTTGTTACTCTCTTTCTAACTCATTCATCTAAGCAAAGAAGGGCCCATGTGGACTTGACAGAAAGTTGGCTGTGAATATGAGATAAAAGAATGTGACCATGGCTGAAAAGCTGTTCAATATTGACTGATGTAGCGAGGAATAATGATGTGATATTAGCAATGATTTCGGTGCAGACAATAATGAACAAGGCTTGGTGCCAGCTTACCTAGAATTGAAAGATAGTCAAGAGCCAAGATTGAAAGCCATGGATATGTGCGACGTCGTTCAGCCTTCAGCCACCACTGGACTGCATCACTAATGTGTTCAGGTTCAAGCTTTAGATAGTGTTCAAGTTCATCTTGTACCAGGCTTGTGGCTGGAGCTGACAGTGCTGAGAGATTGTCAAAGATATTTTGTGATGGAATTGGCTGTTCTACAATCTAAAAAAGAGAGTTTGTAGGGTTTAAAAGAATAGACAACACAAAAACTATACCTTATCATCAGAGCCATTGTTTTCATCTTGCAAAACCTTGTACACTTGCTCAAATTCCTTTAAAACAATTTCTCTGGCTGTCTCAACATGTACAGCATCTCAGCTGGTGTTTTTGAAGTACTGTAGTTTGTGCCGAAAGTGGAGGACTTGAAAATAAAAGATCAGTAATGATTTGTATATTAGAAAATAAAAGACACACTCATAGCAATTCTATACACCTCAGACTGCTCAAATTTATTGTAATAGTGCTCCAAAACAATCTTTCTAATTTTGTCAGCAGCTTGGATGCTGGGGGCAAGAGCTTGGTCACTCACATATACAGTGAGAGTTTGAACAAGGTGATTCATTGCTGAATGACCGTAGCAAGATTTGGAGTTCTATGTAAAAAGAAAAGTGTTCCATTCTTGAAAATCTATGACAGTTCAGTGAATATACAACTGAGGACCATAATTATAATACATGTACCTTCAAAACTTGAAAAGTTGCTTCACAATATCTCATTCCTCTTCTGACAGCTCATAGTGTCACATATTTTTGTCTCAATCAGCAGCAATGTCATCAATTGGACTGCAGTACTGAATAGCAAAGTCGAGCATGTCAAACATAGAGTTTCAACAAGTAGTTACATCATGAGGCATGATACACCGAGATAACTTGTGATGTTCAAGATGTTTGTACCATTTTGGAGTGACAGTAGTAGTAGAGTTCTTGATCATGAGCGATGTCTTTTGAAGCTATACAATAAGAGATGTGGTCAGTTGTAAGCTCAAATAAATAATGAGTGTGAAAGAATACATCTTGATTAGCAGCAACCAAATTGGTGCAATCGCTAATTGTACCTCACCTTGCTGCTCTTTTGTCAAGCCTGACATTGTAATAGGGTCTGATATATCTTCATCATTGTCATTCTCATCCTCCAGTTCTTCATCTTTCAAGGCAGTCAACTCTAAGTCTGAATCATTTGTCACATCATCTTCTTTTGCCAGCTGATCAAGGAGCCATACAGCATTGACATTGGTTAGAGGAGCATTGAATTGCTTCACAATACTTCTTGCTGATAGAATAGTGCAAGTACATAGGCAAAGCATCACGTCTGGCTTGCTGCACCAGCGAAGGAAGTCTTGTGTGCAAGTACATCAACAAGTGTGTCATTGTTGGAGGCATTATCACAGGTAAGGCTAAGCATCTATAATTTCGAATAAGTATTTGAATGTAAATTAAGGAAGGTGTTGCAACTCACTTTATTTCTGATGCCAAAATTGTCTAATGTGTTCACAAACACTGCTGCAAGATTTCTCCCAGAGTAAGAACAAGGAACTTCAATAATATCAAGCAGGAGACCAATGACAGATCCTTGATAAATGAAATGTACAGTAATAGCCACATATGCTTTGTGATTTGGTGACATCCATGCATTGGTAGCAAAGCTGAGCTGCCTGACATGCTCCTGAAGGTCAATTTATAATTATTCAAGCATTGTTGGCTACTAACTTACTTGCAGAAGCCTTCCAATATGCTCCTGAACACTGAAAAAAATATTCATTACATCCTAAGAAATGGTAGAGGGTGAAGGAATATAATAATTGGGTTGGCCAGGACCTGTCTTCATCAGAGACTGAAAAGCTGCATCTTGTGATATTTCAAAGGGGCAGTAGAGTTTTCATAGATGTTTTGAGGATGTCACAAGCTGCAGAAGCATTCCTTGACCTGTCTGCAGCTTCAATAGTTTCTACACTCCAGCAGAGTTTTGCATGTTTGTGGAGATTGCTGGTGGATTTGGCGTTCTTGGTATCCAGGTATTGGTGGACTTCTCAAGGATTTTTCCCTTTACCAATGCATTTTTGAGCAATACACTTGAAAGAATGAATACAGCAGCCATCAATTTCAAGTATCTTAGGCGTAGGATCAAAAAATGCATAAATTGGTGCGGTCCAATCTTTTTGAAGGCGCTCTAATAAGAAATCAGTATGTTACAGTGATCATAAGATAATAAACACGCACTGAGTTGTTCCTTAGCATTCTCAACCATTTCCTCAACTTGCTCTATCCCATTGCTATCCTGATCTGACTCTTGAATACTATTCTGTTGAGGCCTATGACTTTGTCTTGCTGAAGGTGGCACTGAAGGTACAGAGCCATTCTTTGGAGATTGAATAATTGTAGATGATATAGGAGGAGACAGAGCTAGATCATCATTGTTTGATGGCAGTATAGTTTGAGAACTTGTCACATGTTTCTTGGCAATAGCATCAAACTTGGGATTGTTGGTGGCACAATTGCTTGCAGTTCTCTTGTGAGACCCAGAAACAATCAGAGAATCAAAGTTGTTGTACATGTTGATAGTGAGTATTTACAAAATTGGTGTGGCATTTTATATCTCTCTGAAATGACACAGCATTATGAAAAAACATATGGTCAGATTTTTGATCATGTTTACAATCACTATATAGTCAATACCCTTGATCTTGCACCTGGTGGTGACATACCCCTCAGACCCATGGCAAGGGTACAGGTATAGCAAGGGTCAGAAAACAATGACCCTTACCCATACCCATGCCAACCCACTACCCATACCCACACAGATTCCAAACCTGTGCTGATCACTAGACACCACCATGGTTCCAGCAGAAATCAATGCATTATGAGATAGTCTACTGTAGTATTTTATGTGGTTTATTCAGAATTTCTACTTTCATCAATCTTCCATGCCAAGTCTGTCTTTCAAAAAGTATGAAACATTGAGACAGTTTTTTGAGCCACTGTAAATCACATTGTGATAATCTGGAGGTGTGTTTTATTCCTGTAAATTGACACTCAGCAGAAACAAGATCTCCAATATCTTGTAAGGCATGATCCAAATAAGAAGTTGATATGATGGTGGCTGCAGATTTGGCTGAGAGTGAGAGTGAGCAAAAGATCAATAATACACTGTATTGATTGTATAAAATACATGTGTCAAAAATATGAGTTTCAGATATATAAGTATTTTCTGTAAGCTAAGTAAGAAAACATATTGGTATTTTGCAAGATGAATAAGTATGTGAGTATAAAGTAACATAAAGAATAGAATTATTGAGTAATTCGAGTTTATCAGTCAGCGTGATGAAGGTGCAGTGCATAAGCGTATTGGGTCAGGAGACAGAGGTGACTTAGTTGGGTGCATGATGAGTGATTCTTGACATACCTTTATGTTTTTCAGCGTGTGACTTATAATTATATTAAAAGTGTGGATTTGACTAAGAAATAATAGAAAACACGAGTGACTAAGAGGGAGACCGAAGGATTCGATTTGAAATCCTGCCTGATACAGCTCGTATATCGTACAACTGCCGTTAACGTCACTGCCTTGGATCAATCATTTTGAACTTTAAAACATTCTCGTACCCTTTGGACTTGGAGCTTGTCTACCAAGACTGTGGGATTCTCATCGAAGCAGCGAGGTGGCGGGGTCCAGGTGAATACCAACAAGATTCTGCGCGACACCCTCAAACGGCACCAAAATCGGACCCTATGTGCCATAGGGAGCGACCTGCCTGCCTGCCAAAGTGTTTGGAAGATTTTGGTTGTATTGTGATGGGAACACATATCAGACAGGAGTTACAAGTGTGCTGTATAGGACAGGGGACGATGGTGATTGTTCCATCGTCCAGCCATCACTAGCACTCTTTGCTGAGATGACGTTGAAGGGTGTTGTATGAGAACTGGGCCTTACTCAACGAAGCACAAGATTCTATAATCCAAAATCTATGACATTCGCTCTCAAGCGAGATATGAAGGCTACGTCGAAGTAAGCGTATCATGGTGACGGGTGCATCAGATATTAAGCCTTGAAGTCCTTCTTCCGCCACACACCGCTCGCATCCTTTTTCCGTACCGTAAAGCACGCAATCCCAAGGTAGTTGGTAATATCGGATATAACCAGCGCGCAGAACCGGGCGTAGAAGATGAACGACAGCGTTAACGTCAGCCAGATGAATAGGGTTGTATTACGTAGGGTCGATTGGATTATAGGACCCCTTAACGGACAGGAACAAGAGTAAGTTGTTCGTCCTTAGCGACAGTTAAAAGCATCACAAACACTCACCGTCCAATAATTCTCGGGAGATTCGCATCCACTGCACCAATGACGCTCCATATCCATATCCAGTCCCAGCGGGGAAACGGCGTGCTCGTGACATGTGCAAGGATCATCCGCCCCACCTGGTGCGCGAACTGCAGACCCCACGCACAGAGGAAAGGCACGAAGTTCGGTGAGTTGATGATCGCGGAGCGGTTGTAGCTCGGCTGTGCGAGCCACGAGATTTGGATGGCTGCTGCGGTGACGAAGGGGAGCAGGAGGAGAAGCGGGCGCACGGTCGGCTTGCCGGAGGCTTTCATGGCACGGCGGACATTGGCGTAGCTATGGGTGTGATGGTTGATTTAAGGCTATGTTGGAGGGAAGGATACGACGGACCTGGAGATGATGTTGAATGCGAGCCCAAAGGCGCCGAAGACCATGAAAGATTCATTAAGAGGGAGATTAGGGAGCTTTTGAATAAAGGGTATATTTTCCAGGCGGGTAATGGTCAAGATTCTTTGGTCCCAGAAAGACGGGCCTATATAACGGTTAACATCAGAGTGAATGAGGCTGTTGGACTCCTACCAAAGAATCCCGTAAGAAGATAGATAATGACGATCATGAGGATACCCTCTACAGGTCCAGAAAATACTCCGAGATACAGCTGACCTGTAGTGGGTAATTAAATTATGTTCCCAGACTGGGTATAGGAGAACTATAATATACTCACCAGTGTGATATTCTTCCCAGGTCGTAAGATAAAAGTTCGCAAGAGTTGCGATTTGGGAGGCGACGGTCCACCAAGAACGACCTAAATTGAGCGCTTGGGAGGCAAGGAGGACTTCCAACTGTTATGCTGTCAGTGAATCGTCGGTAATTGTTCAACGATGACTTGCTGTTGTGTTCAAAGCATCACAGCCTAGACGACCGAAAGAATTTTAGCATGGGAACCAATGAACAACGTACAGTATACGAACCATGGTCAAACATCTCCCCCAAAGGTCCTGCCATACCCGTCCGTCGTGCCTGTTTGCTAAACATATCCAATCCTGTTCAATACAACCACAATTTAAATCAACCACTCGACAGTAACACACCCGTCGATAGCATCAAGACTCTGATACGCAAAGAGCCCAAACGCCCATCTACAGTTTCCAGGTCGTCATTATTACATTCACCAACCCACAGCACGGACGGCCAAAAACGCACGTTAAATATATCCAATTAGGAGGCCCCGTCGCGCCGCCCTTTTCCGTGAGGTATAACGGGTCGTAATAAAGCATAGTAAAGAAATTAATAAAGACAATCGAGAGTCCTGTTAACGTGATCTAGAACAAGAAGTAGACGTGTCATGAGCACCAGCACTACTGTAGCAGAAAGAAACACGAATCAGCTCCACAGGCCAAGACGCGCACATACAGTATTCGGAGCGATATTCAACGGAAAAAGCGTAACAAGCCATGTCCAATACGGACCCAATACATATCGTGAGATTATAGATCTACCAATACACACAGCACATCCACATCAGCACACCATAAAGAGAAAAACCACAGCCAACTCACTTATCGACGCCTCTGTAGGCGTATTTATGGAGGTTTTCTAGAGCGCGTGCAGGGATATAGGTCATCGTGGCGTGGGTGAACCCGTCTAGTCTAGGCTGAAGCCCGCTGGGAGGCGTATATGTACAACGACGCGAAGTCTGGGAGCAACCTGGGCCAGGCCAACAGAAAATGAAAAATGGCCAATGGCGCGAAAATGGGAAAACACGTGATGATGACATCAAGAACAGGAAGCCATGTGATCGGCCCGAACGACGGCCAGTCGGACTCTTGAACTGTGGACATGTCTTGTGGTGACCAGTGAACCGGTGAAGCCTCGCCTACGTATATTATTAGTTGTATACTACGGAAAGTTCATTGTCTAAACGAGCGGTGTAGGTGCGAGGCCGTACAAGATTGTCTTTCTGACTTTGGGGGATGGAAAGTGCCAACAAGTGCTAGTAGCAAGAAAAAAAAATCCAGATTATCAAAACGTCCAAGAAAAGAATCCATCCATAATCCATTGCCTCTGCGGGACCCTGCCGCCTCTATGTATGTATATGCATAAGCATATTTTACTTCGTGTAAACCTCACTCATGAGATGTACATGCTCACAGCCTCGCAAAGAGACCAAGGGAGCCCAAGAGCACGCCAACGCAGGCAACGAGGATGCTCGAGTATACGCCCTTCGGGATAGCAGGAACGGCTCCGTTGACACCGTTGAATGGGAGGTACGCAGTTGCAGACGCCGACGAGGTATCGTTCTCAAACGAGCCGCCCGTTCCGCCGCCAGTGAGGTTCGCGCCGTTCGCCTGTGCAGCGGGTGAACATCAGTCAATGGAAGAATAGGTTGACAAGGAAAAGCCACGTACCCCAATCGGCCTAGAATTGTCGACAAAGGCACAGGTGCTGGAATTGCAGATACAGTTGCCCGCGATGGGGTCCCAGAAGGGCGTGGAGCAGTTGGATGGGACTAAATCACAGATAAGGAAATATCTAGTAGAAGAACTGTTAAGAACACGTACGGCGGTAGCGAGGATTCTGTCCGCTGACAACAGCTTGCGCCGGGTTAGGGTTACCAGGAGAGGGTTCAACCTGTGGGCAGCCATACTACATACAAACACACAACATCAGTACGCACACTTGATTTAAAATCGATTAGAACACATACACAGGTAAAGAATGGGAAATCGGAGAAGTCGCAACGATCAAGCAAGCCATTCTCGTTCTGGGGGATACCATTGCAGATCGCGAGGGATGAGTCAACTTGGGGTGTGGAGCACTTCAGTGCATCGACGGTGTCGAGTTGAGAGATGGGGACGGGGTTCTTCACCCATGCGAGGAGCTGCTCGTTTGATACGATCCATACTGTATCCACGAGAGTCGTTAGGTTAGGTATTAACTGGAAAAAAGAGATCTAATGCACCGTTTTGTTGCTCCTGAGCCCAATCCAAGAACGCGTTGATCATGGTGATCATTTCTGGGTCGGGGTTTACGCCAGGGTAGGTTGTCTATGAAATGGGTTAGTAAATTCTTATTTTCTAAAAGGAAATGAAAAGGGCACACCGAAAGATGGATGGGGTGGGTGTAAAGGCCAATAGGCTGGCGGTTATGATTGTAATGGTCGGTAAAGGTGCTCTTCATGTATGCAAGAGTCGCCGTATTGTTAATCTCACTCGCACCATTCGCAGCATCCCTAAATAAAATAAACATCACTCTGCAACGATGAACGAGATAGAGCAAAAATACTCACAACCAAGGATCCATCAAATGCGGCCCATCCACACCCCTCTCATCAAAGAACGCGTACATCGGAATCTCCCACAAGCCAGGAAGAACCGGTTGGCCCTTGCACGTCCCATCCACCGTCAAACAATTATTCGCCATCCCATTATCCAGCGTATAGGGCCAATACGCGTCAGTATCGGGATCCGTAACAGGGATAGACGCCGCGGAGGACGAGTCGTACGTAAATGAGGCTTCGGCGAGGTATTTGAGCGTGTCGACGCTGTAATCGAGGTATGGCGCGCGGAAACCTTGGATAGAAGAGAGGGGGATGCCGGCGAGGGCGTTGAGAGCGATGAGGTTGCCGTTAATTTCGTCTGTTGGGGGCGTGCCGACGTGTGTCATGCTAAGGTGATTTTTTTTGTGAGCTTGGCTTTGGAGTCGAATGAAGGGATGAAGAACTTGACTTACGTGTGGTCTGCGATTTCGTTACCTGCGACGAACCAATCTAAAATAAACGATGCGGCGTAAGTTGTGTGAGCTTGATGATCTCCTTCTTTCCTCCCCGCGCGCGGGAAGCGAGGAGGTTGAAAGGCGGGAAGGTGACGAACCGGTGACGAGAGTGTAATTTGTATAGTTCAGAGACGTAAAATAAGTCATCTTGATAGGGCATCCGTTGGGGTTTCTACGCTGGGCGAGGAACTGGTCGACTGAATCGAGGGTGTATGACTGAACTGCATCGTCCGCTGTGAAAACGATGAACTGGGGCGTGTCGGACTAAGGCGTGAGTATGTGAGTAACAAATAACGTGTAGTAGTGTGGGAAGGGCGGCTCTTACGGGGCTTAAACCGCCTGGCGGGCTGGTGCTAGCACAGTTGCATGAAGGCAACTTGCACTTGCTTGCATCGCAAGAGTATCCAGCAGCCGAAGCGCTACTCGTTGGCCCTGATATACTACCATCTTGAGCAGCTACCAAAGCCGGTAAGAGCCCGCATAGAGCGAGGGGAATAAAGGCCGTCGGGCGCATCTTCTGAATACTATGAGGCCAAAAGAGTTTTTTCGAGGATGGGTGTTTGTCCTTAAATATCAAGTAAAGACGGCGAAGGACAATGAGAGTCCAAGGTCAAGTCAAGAGCCCCACAAGCGAGCACCAGGAGAACGAAAAGGAGCGACTAGGAACGGAACAGGAGATGATTTTGAAGAGACAGCTGCACATGGAATTACGGCCCCATCACTCGTACTTAGTCAGCGGCAAAACAAAGGCAAGGGCTTGTTTTGCCGATTGAATTGTCCTCCTGACAAGCCCGTCTCCATCGTACATCGTAGAGCATTTCAGTGGACGCGCGGATCGTCGTCGAGGGAGGAGAAAGAGCATTTTCGAACTGGAAGCACGTTCATGCATTTTTAAAGGCTTACATTATACATTATACACATGTGGTTAGGCTTGCATGTTCATCCATTAAACAGGAAAAGTCCTCCTGCTTACTCTTGGCATTTGCAGGGTCCAAGGTAAATAGACACACTATCAAACAGGATGTTTTAGGAGATCCAAGGGCTTGCGCTTGTATGTAGAAGTTGAAACATGTGTCGCCAGATCGCCTGATCACTGCCATCATGTCTCCACAAAACATATACAATCTCTTCATCTAACAATAGAATGAGGGTTCTGGCATAACTATTGCAAGCCCGAAGAATCTGCGGGGAGTGGTGCTCTCAGACATGGCTTAAATTGCATTCCATAGCTCGATTGAAAACAGTCTAATGGGAGTTGGGAATGGTGCAAGTGTTCAAATGCTCAAGGATATTGCTTTCGGAGAACGAAAGAGTAATTTCCACGGAATAGTTCCAAAATACAGGTTACAAAGGATGTTAACCCCCAGCGTCTTTGACTCGTCCCTTCCGACATTTCTGACCTGGTACTAAAAAGGTCGGCGGTACTGTAGAAGCTGGATAAATGACTGCCTAAGTTATGTGAATCTTGTTTGAATCTACGACAACATGTAGAGACGCAGGCTTAAACGTAGTTGCAGGTCCTAGAGTCGAAGCCTAAATCTCCTCACATTAACAGTGTATTACTTCTTTTCTTGCCGAACGGGCCCAACAACCAGCATGATCATGTCATGAAGCGGACGTCGGGAGGGAAGTTTGCCATAGTTGAGGTGCAGAGAGATAAGAACGTCAACTTAAATGTCGATGGAGGTATAAAGGTAACGCTATCACACACCTAGACTTGGATCATTTACTTAGAGACAGTGTCCAGGTTGAAGCCTCGATGTGTCATCTTCGCGGCTTGTTGATGCTAAAGCTAAATCGCGGGGTGCAAGCAAAAGCGTGCTTCATGGAGGCTTTGGCACTTGACGTCAAGTGCTATGAATCATTTGAACAATTAGTGACTAGTGAGATGATGACTCCTGATGAAGGTTTGTAGTTTTCTAGGCTAAGGTTTTTTCCCCTAGATGCGACTGACTATTTCTCAATTTCAGAATGGGAGTTCGTCCAAGGCTTGGCTTACAAACAGCAGACGCCTCAACTTGAAGATGACTCACATAAAGCGCGTTTCTCTAACAGCAACCTTGAGGGAAGTGTCGTTAAGCCTTGAGGCCTTTACGACCTTGGACCATTCAAGCTGAAGGCCAACAGGTTGTAATTGTCAAAACGCTACTTCAATAAGATTGCTCGCAGCGCTCTCCTATTTCCGGTCTGACGTCATCCCAGTCGGTTGTAGGACTGTGTTCCTCAGGCCATCTCCACATAACTTGGAAAATGCCTGCCAGTATCCGTCTAGTGCTTCTGGTCTGTGATCGTACGAGATGTCGTGCAGATATACGGCGCCAGCTAGCTTGATCATATTGTTGTAACTGTATCTGTGTAATAAATTATATATATTAAGTATCGCGGATTCGCGCTCACGGTGTTCCCAGCCAATCAGCCAAGCGCCTCAGAATGTCAGCATCCTCGATATCTATGCTCCTAATTCCCGACGTGTCTACGAGGATGACACGCCTCTCTGAATGTCTCCAGTGGTCCATGACAAAACCAATACAAGTAGCTCGCAGGCTCGAGACGTACACCACGAATGCAGGACAATTTTTTAAATTTCTGCCTCTTATCAAGGCGTTGATGAACTAGAACAGATATATTAGCGAAGCTTTGAAATGTGGAATACAGGGCAGCACGTACACATGTTCTTTCCCTTGAGCCCGGCATGTCCCGTGATATTTCTCAGTGAAGCTTTTAGCGAGGAAGTCTTAAACATGGAAAGCAGGAGGGTTACATGATGACAATATCTGAAGCCATGCCATTATTGAAGATCTCAGTGATCGCCTGCTTCGGTAATGGTCGTGGGTTGTGCGTCGACATGACTCAGAGCGAACAAGGGATAGCGTGGCGCATTGTTTATGTCTCGAATTGGGTTATAATGAGAATGATCATTACAGCTATGAAGCAAGGCTGAGTGAATGATGTGTCTAGAACACCTTGAACGAATTAGACATCATCTGCTCTGTGATGCACTCACGGACGCATATTGCCTAGAGGAGACAGGCCAACGCTGGGGAGAAGGCAAAGTGGGTGAGTATGTATCATATCGCGAGAAGAAAGGATGTAGTGGCATAGATGTGAGGATAGGAACAAGGGTGCGTTCCTATGGGGTATGGAATGAGAAGGAACTTGCCGCATTCGAAGCCTGAAGCAAGTTATAAAGCGAGTATCACGCAGTCTGCCTGGAAGAGTAGCCATTTCGCGACTTGCATACTATTAGATGTTTGATTAATATCTCGATTAATATTTCGAGATGCTTAGCCATGTGCATGGACTTAGTGCGCGTTACGCGTTTGCCAAGTTTATCACTTCGACTGAATCACTCCGACCAACATGGTAGCCCATTGTGTTACGCATACGCCGCTTCTCCACTTTCCCTCATCCTATTGCCCGCGTAGTCCCTCGCTTTTTCCCTGTCTTTTCGAGATGTTCAATGACATTGACCCAATGTCATTGCCGAGGCGTCCTTCCGCAACAGACTTGATGAACATAAGGTTGTGTCGCGAACGGAAGGACGGATCGAGGAGGATTTTTGATGCCTTTTCGAATGCCTTGGCCTTCTGGACAACCTTTTCAAGATAAACATCAATCTATGAACAGGTATGTAAGTGACATTCTCAAAAAAAAAGCTAAGCTACCTGATTTTCATCTTCACTCCCATATTCTATAGGAGATGAATTCTGAGGGTCTTCAAGGGAGATTTGTATATCATCTGGAGCATGAGATGATGCAGTAAGGTCAGTAACGTAAACGGTACGTGTGCACTTTGCAGATGGCTCGGAAACGCGCGAGCCAGCTTCGTGTGGACGCTTGCTGAGCGACTCTCGTGTAGGCATTATTTTGCCTCGTCGATCTTTCAACCTCTTCCATCCACCGCCTCCCCTCAAAACGTCTACATCGCCCAGCCATTCATGGTCATCTCCGTCCGTAATCCTACCATCTGAAAGGGCAGGTGTGTTGTTATGTTCTCCAACATCTTCAGGCTGATCTTTTGGCTTTAGCTCAGCATGGCCATAAAATGGTACTGTGCATCGGCAAATTACCTGCTCCTAGTGATCGGCACGGGTAACCCCTGGGTAAATTTACTCATACCCGTACCCTTACCCACAGATACCCCTTCCCTCACAACGGGTGCGGGTTTTCGAAGGGTATGGGTAAGGGTACGGAACGGGTCTGCGGGTAAGTGAAACCCATACGGGTACAAGAAAAAATCTGTTGAAATTCTACAATATTGTGCGTCCAACTAAAACATCTCATATACGAAACGAAGATCTAGTTGTCAGCAATTTCAATATCAACATCTTTTGAGATAACGAAATCACGGTCATTGGCAAAGCCCTTGCTTGTCCATTGGCCCAGGCATAGCACGGCACGAGTGGTTTGAACCAGGAGCTGCGTTTGCGGCAGTAACAATGAGTGAGTTGGGATCGTCGTACATCGGATGAGTATTCGAAGGATATAGAGTAATTAGAAGGGTGTAAGATTGTCGAGATGGTAAAATATCTACATGCTCATGCTGGCTTTATGCTTGAGCGGCTGTAATCGAAGAAATTTCTCTGAATTTGTTTTCACTAACGTCATATCATCTTTTTTTAGATCATGATATACATCATAGCTTTTCTTTTAGATTATGATCAACTGCATAGACACTGCATGAGTGGCCCTTGACTGTGTTGGAAACCTGTTAGACCCGTGGCATGGGTACAGGTTTTCCAAGGGTTTGGAAATCCCAACCCGTACCCCTACCCAACCATACCCATGACCCATACCCGTGCAGGTCCCAAAACCTGTGACGATCACTACCTGCTCCCAGAAGCAACTTGATGGCAACCCAACACAGTGGACAAGACACTTGCATAAAAGGTGAGCATCATACTTTTGCCGCCCGCATGTGCAAGTAAAGTTGCTAAGAACTGTAGTGTACTTCTTGTCACTGACATCGCGGTCTAGAAGCTCTTTCCAAGATTTTTTAAAATACTTCTGGTAAGTTGTTAACTGTTTTGACTGCCCCATTCCATAGCTGTCGTCCAGAATCTCGGCGCAAGCCACATAGGCAGATGTGACTTGATTGATCAAGACCC
Organism: Tephrocybe sp. 9980TJB; assembly: GCA_018220975.1. Classification (NCBI taxonomy): domain Eukaryota; kingdom Fungi; phylum Basidiomycota; class Agaricomycetes; order Agaricales; family Lyophyllaceae; genus Tephrocybe; species Tephrocybe sp. 9980TJB. The sequence goes on from JABAJU010000048.1 coordinate 44,624, forward strand.
AGAAAAGATGGTCCAACCACGGGCATATAGTGAAGTGAAGGTAATTGTGCTTGAGCTGTCTCCAATGATTTTCGACATTCATTGTCGTTCGCAGCTGTGAGACATATGGGGTGGTTGATTGCGCCCATAAGCGCCACATTTTTGGTGTGTACCAGCTTGTACACAAGTATCTCCACACCTCACAAAGTCCATGATGTTTACAGAATGTGTACATTTTGTGCTTCGTAAACAGGCGGATCAACTGTTTTTGATGCGGCGCAGGGCAAAAGACATATCCTGGATCCTTTGAGGTGAGCTCACCGTCTTCAAACATCCAATCAGGCCTGATTGCCTCATCTCTTTCATCTCCACCAGACTTCTCATAAAAGCGGTCCACTTCTTCAAGAAAACCTCCACACTTGTTGTCGGCAACATAGGTATCCTATTTTTCCTTGTCAGATATGTGGACAGTAAAGAAATGAATAGAAATACCAGGTTTAATTCTTTTGATTGTTCACAGGGCACAAAGTTTTCATCAATCCAGTCAAACTCTCGTTTGGCATCGAGTGCATCATAAAACTTTGGTTTACGACAAAGTATTGCCAGCTGGGTTTTGAGAGATCTTTGTCAGTAAGGGTGATAATTGGAGCCTATATCCATTTGAGCTTGATATGTGAAAGAAAGTCTGAAATGTAGCACTCCTTTCAACCAGGATTAGGGTCACTACTCAAAGATTTGAGTAGTAGATAGCCAAGGGGACATCCAGATCTATAAACCTCTCCAAAGAGTGCATAAACCTCATAGTCAGAGCTGTTGGTATCTCCTATATTCAGAATCAAGACTGATTGTACCAGAAAAATGTGGAATACATATATGCAGAATCAAGCAAAATTGCTCTAATACAATGAGCTCATTTCTTCAGAAGATTGGAGAGTACAAACACAATTGCAGTGAACCCTTCTTCTTCATGCAACAGTATAAATTTGACCTTATATATTGAGCCATTTCCTTCAGTCTCATCTGAAGACGCTTTCTTGATCAGAAGGTTTGCAGGCTTTAACTCATTGGTGTCATGTTTCCACTTTAGGCTACTTTTATCAAGCTAGAGCTGATAAATTGCTTTGCGAGAAAAGGCTAGATGCAGGTGCTTCCTAAGAATCTCATCCCACAACTTCAAAAGTCAGAATTGTACATCAAGTCTTGAAGAAGATATTACATACTTGAGTCAGATTTAAATTAGAATTTAATTTGACAAAGTCCTGGACATCTGTCAGTACATCAATGCATCACTTACACAAATAGGTATTTCAGCTGTTTCCAGATCCTCTTTGCATACAAATTCAAAATAAAACAAAGTTTCTCTTCTCCATCATGCTCAGGAAGTGCTTCATCAACTATAGCAGCTACATTGACATGAGCATCAAAGGAAGTGACATCTTTGACATCAGTTAGATTGCCAAGTGATGATAGAAAGCTATCAAAATCCACAACAGAAAGGGCAGCTAGAGTTTTGTCATCTCCATCAGTAGATTCTGGGTCCTGGTTCTTTTTGTTGCAGTCTGTAGCACATTTCTTCTCTAAAAAGTGCAGCTTTTCCTTCTTCAAACATGAGGTGCACATTTTACTAAGCCTATTATGCATTATCTGAAAATTTGATGCATCAAGAGGCAAGGTGTGCTTATCTTATGTAGAGAGATATTTTGCAAGTTGCATGGCTTAGTAAAATATCTCTCAATATTTAAGTTGCTCATTTCTATTACAGTATGCTCAGATAGTAAATGATTGATTTATTTTGATAGATTCAATATAATTCTTTCTTTACTCTCTGAAACTAAATATTCAATTTTTTTTACACACATATCTTTTTACAAATGACTAATGCAAAGCTCTCATAACATGTATCATCTGAATAACATTTTCAGAAAGATTCTAAAAAAAGTAGTTTGTCAAAAAACATAACTTGAAAATGAATAAAGCTGTACTGTACTTTGAGAAATACTTGTAACCTTGTGATCACAGGAATGTCTAATTGATTCATTTTTTCTTGATTATGAGCAATTCTTTCCTTTGTCTCTTTTATTTCTTTTTTGCACTTGTCATCCTCTTTAGTTGGCCCTGAACGTCCACTAGCCCTGAACTGTGCTACTTTGACTTGATCTGCTTTTACAGATTTTTTGAGACTATAGTACTGAGCAAGTTTGGCCTCTACTATATACGTGAATGTAGATAGATTGTCAAGAATGCCATCTATAATTTTTCACATGAATGTAGCATCATGTTGATCTTGGACTTTCAGCATCTGAGCACCTCTCTGAAGCATATCTTTCCAGTAAATGTTTTCATATAATGCTTGCTCATGTGAATTTATTTCAGAATCCATCACATCTGTCCAGTTGGTTGTTGCAAGGATTATGTTCCTGATAAATGTGTCTCCAGATGATGAAAATGTCTGCCAAAACCTCTCTAGTGTTTTTGGGATGTAATCCTGTGAGATGTCATGCAGGTAGATAGTACCAGCTAGCCTGAGCTTATCACTGTAACTGTTAATTAATCTGGTCACAAACAAACAATGGTATCACAGATTCAAGCTGCTCACACTTTCCCCAGCCAATTGACCAAAAGCCTCTGAAGCTTAGAATCCTCTCTATTAGCACTGTTAAGACCCGATGTATCTATGATGATGACACAACATCCTGTATGCCTCGGGTGGTCTTTGACAAATCCAATACGAGTGGTTTCAAGTTGCAGGTTTGAACCGTGCCCAACACACTCAAATTGATTTTTTATGCCATTTCCTTGTATCAGGGTATTGATGAACTAAAACGAACATCTGAGCAAGCTCCGAGATATGGAGTATGGAGAAGCATGTACCGTATTCCAAGCCCAGCCTGTCCCATGATCCTGCAAAGTGAAGCTTTTAGCAAGGAGACCCTAGACATTGAAGTCCGGAGGGTTACATGATGACAATATCTGAATCTGTGCCATCCTTAAAGATCCCGGCACCCTCCTCCTTTGGTATTGGACGTGGGTTGTTGTGCGCCGACATGACTTAGAGAGAACAAGGAATCCCAAGTTTGTGCATTGCTTACGCCTCGTGTTGAAAGCATTGGTCACATGATAGAATTTGTAAGTGAATGATGTTTCATCTTTCCATAACACTTGAGAACGTTAACGCATCAGATATCATCTGGTCCGCGATGCAAAAGGCGGGATAGAAAGAGATGCGCTGGCATATATGAGTTCATTTCCTGGGCAAAGAGAAATACGGAAGAGGGGACGTTGCCGTGAGATCAGAAGGAACTTGCCGAGATGAAGACACTTACCCCGTACCCGCGAGATAACGTGTTTAGAAATGATATGCCTACTGTTCATCTGGGTATCACATGAACTTGACTTCTTATTTCTAGTGAACCTGCCTTCGCCTCCAGGGAACCTAGGCCAAGGCTCGCATATCGAGACATTAAAAAGGCTACACGCCACCCACATGTCGCTATGAATCTTGGATGTCCCCTGTCCCTCTGCCGCTTAAGCCTGATCGTACTGTATGCCCCATGTGCGCGCCCTTGTCTCTAACACGCGACACGACAGCATTTGTGCGTAATACCCCTTGATTTTCTACTCCTACCTCCACGTCCTAGACCCAGCCATGCACCCTTTTGGTTACTTTATAGTCTGTACTAGAGCAGTAGCTATATCTTTGATAAGTATACGCTCTTCTACCGATATCTGTATTCAATCCATTACATTTTTTCCCCTGATAGTCTGCCTTCGTTCGATGTTTCGAGAGCCATTGAAATCGGTTTGAATGACCTCTCAGATGTTACACAACACTGCCAAAGCTCTAACTCATCATCAGTGAGTCCATTGGATATATGAGTATATTGTACGTGCTGTTTATAGATCACGAAGTTGTGTAACGACGACTTTCTCGGATTTGCTTCGAATTAACTTGTCATCGCTTATGACTGCCCACAAACCAGAACCCTCAATTTTCGATGGTATCCACATCGCGTCATGGAAGCTTGAGGCCTGATCAATGTAGTAGTCATCGCAGTTGAAAAGGAGGGGTGGGGTGGTTTGAATCGAGGGAGGAAGCGGCGAAACACAGGCGAGTCGTTTTCCACTGTGTTCCCACAGCAAAAGGTTTCCATTGGACTTGGTCAAAAGACATCCGTCTGAATTGAAGAAAATAGCGGCATGTCGAGCACGAGGGTAGAAGGCGGGAATAATGCCAGAGGGTTGGTTAACAACTGACGACTCAGCAATCAAGTCGCCAGTTGCTGCATCCCGCAAATGGATGATATCGCTGGATATTATCGCAACCTTCGAACCATCTACTGACAAGGCAAAGAAAGGCGCGCCAAGCTCCTTGAGATCCTTGTGACCTCCTCGAATTTCCAGCATTGTCAAGTCTGACGGCCCTCCAATGCATAGCCGATGAATAGAATTTTGATGGGCAAAGATGCAGGCAGAGAGGGTTGTAGGTCTTTCTGTCAAGTATGAGTAAATCCTTTGTCTTGTCTCTACATCCCATACATCTATCTGGCCAATGTCGGTACCAGAAATGACACAGTCACCATCATTGGAGTATTGGAGAAATGAGATAATATTCTTTTTACTTGCAGTCATGGGCTTTCCAATCGGCTCGCTGCTCTTGACGTCCCAAAAGCGTATAGTACCATCCCCGTGTCCAGAAACCACTGTTTTAATATTGTGCAAAAATGAGATCGAGTGAAGTGCAGCCTTGCTGTTGGGTTCGAGTCCTGTATGTATAACTGACGCAACATATCCGATATCCTTCCTGAATGCCCAGATCAGGACGTCAACTTCGTTTTCTGACAAGGAAAGGGCAGTATCTCCGCTTGACGAAAAGGCCAAAGTGATGACTGGCATACGCTGTTCGACATCAGGTCGAGGTTCTGGTAAAGTTGATGGAATGTACTGCATAGCGTTGCCTCGTATATCCCAAAAATGTATACTGCCGTCATCACATCCAACAGCCAGAGTAGAGGCCATGGCTGACAACGCGAGGCAGGATACACGCGCTTCCCAGTTACCTGTGTCTTCGTAGAACTTCGTAGACTTAATTGTGGTAGCCTTGGTTGTCGACTGAACTTCCCAGATGCGAATGGTACCATCTCGTGCTTCAGCGAAATGACCATTCTCGAAGGCAGTTCCAAAAGATGACGTCCATTCCCGCCCACGGTTTAAATATTCGAGTGTTGTTAGCCTCCCTGTCTTGACGTTCCACACACCGAATCGGTTTTTCTCACCAATTGACGGTTGGGCCCAGCAGATGTATTCATTATGGGAGGGCAAGGGTCCAGTCATCGTGGGTTTCAAAGATTTACCTTGCAATGGGTCGCTGGATGTAACTTTTGGTATTACCACCTTCCGAACTTCACGAAAAGTAATGCCATTCTGGATGAGCCCAGAACCGATATCCCATGAACGCTTTTGGCCCAGAACGGACACTACAACAGAAGAATTTGAAACATTCAGGCCGATGGGGGGGAAGGATGGCTTTCTACGGGAAAGTTGCTCCAGTTTGGCTGTCACATCGAAAGGAAGCTTCAGCGGATTATCTTTGTCCATTATCATGATGCCTGATAGCCTTGCTTCCGGTGGAGAAAGATGCTGTGACCAAAATCTAGTCGCATATCGAAATACAGTTGGCATCTTGTGAGATGCAGTGGCGAACGGAGCAAGGGATAATTGACGCAGGCAGCAGATGCCAAGTTCACGGTGGGAAGTGCGGGTATCAACTTTGAAACGCTCGTCAACTGTACCGCCGGTAAGGTACTCGAAGAAGGACTTGTGAAGTCGCGGGATAGTCTGACCATGGATGGCGTCTGTTCCGGAGACCAACACTGTTCTGAGGCGCCTGACAAAATATATGACATCAACAGGCTCTGAATCAGGCGTCTGACGCAGATGCAAGATCTTGCTAAGATTGTCAAGTGATAGAGGTTCACAGAGAACCACAATAGCACCGACAAGGCGGCGGAAAGTTTGTAATGCCCAGATATCGCCTCCATCCCTCGCAATCTGTGTTTTATATCTTTCAAGGACTATAAAGCTGTACAGCGCATCGATGCCCTTGGGCTCGTTTAAATGGAAATCATCAAACAACGATGACAAACCCTCCTCGCCATCCTCCTCTAGTCGCTGCTCAATGTATCTGAGGACTGTAACGGCCCATATGAAGAGACCAGCTGCATTTTCGGTCAACTGAACCAGCTTCTCCTGGGGAGGCCATTTATTCCAAGGAAGGTTATGCTTCTTCCATGTTTGGTGAAGGCTCTTGAGCATATACTCCTTAACATCGTGACGAGAATCCTTGGTGTCAAGGTAAACGCTCTTGACGTGCTTGTCGTCTCTAATGCTATGCGCAAATGGATTTCTAATAACGTCTTCGGTTCGGCTTGCAATGAAAATCTTGACATTTGGACACATCGTGAGGCGTTCGTCATTGAAGAGTTGGGCGAAAATGGTGGCGAACTTCTCTAATTGGCGTCGATCCGTCTCATCGAGTCCATCGATGACAATGACAACTGGATTTTTGGGGTCCAACTCTGAAGCGGCGCAGAGTGCATCAACGAAATACGTCGCAGCATTTTCTGGGGATGTATTGCGGGGGGTATTGCTGGTCGAAAGCCGGTCAAGGATTTTGAGACGGCTTTTAGAGGATCGCGCTATGAGCTGAGAGGCGATGGTGGGGAAGTAGGCAATTGGGTCCGTAGTGCTAGGATTATTGCGATTGATGAAGAATTCACCCCACAAAATATCCTCCTTTCTCGCACTTTCTGCAAGAGATGCGGTGACTGCAGACTTGCCACAACCAGGATCTCCAGACAGCCAGAGGAAGTTCTGAGAGCCTGGGCTTAGATCCTTGACCCAACGGTCTATACCGCGAAGATCCTCAACTCGAGTGCCTTCTGCACAAGACTGCTTGTCCTGCGCTCCATGACTTGGGTCTGCAACGACGTATGGATCCAACATTTTCTGGATCTCTTTCCGCCTTTGCTCAGCCTCTTCGGCTTTTCGGCGTTCGAGGGCCTCTGCTTCAGTTTTTGCATCGGCGTCGCTTAATTTTTTGTTGAGCTTGTCCTGAACCGACTCGTAAGGAACGGACAACAAAAATAGGTGATGATACGTACCAATTGCAATGTGATGTTGTCCTAGTATACATATGACCGCATAAGTGATTTTCACGCTAACTAAGAACCATGACCCACGTACCAGCTGGGATTTTAATTCGCCTTTAAAACGGCGAAGTTTGTCAAGGATTCGTCTTTGATCTCTGCTCACCATCCCGAGATAGTCAAGGAGCATGTCTATCCCCCGACTGTGATTGATGCTTTCCAGTTGCTGGATGCGTTCTTCAGCAAAGTCTCGCGTAGTCATTTAAGAATTACTCACGATGAACTCGTTTTGGGCGCGACGGATTCGTTCTTTAAAATCATTAATTTGATTATTGATGTTGAGGTTTTCCAACGTTGTGCCCTTGCTCAACTGAAGAGCATCATTAATTAGGTATCATCAAGGGAGTAGAAATGAGCTGCGCACAAACTGAAAAGCCCACTTGCAAATCTGCTCGATGATATCCCTTACAAGCTTGTTAGGCGACAGCAGTGAACAGATATCCGAGTGAGGAACCATACCGTATTTCTTCAAGGTTTTTCCATGTTGTGCGAGTAAAACTTCGTTTAATCCGCCGTCGTTGCCCGTCAGCAAATGCCGTCTGGATTTTCTCGACTAAGTGAATCACTTGTAGCGCAAATTCACGGACGTCCTGCTTAGCTGAAGCAACCGCCTACATAATGTCAGCGGAAGCTATTTGTCATAGAACTTTGTAGCGCACCTTGCCTAATTGGACGAGATGAGCTAAAGCCTTTACAATTCCCCGAAAAGGGATTGGCCCATCAGGTACCAGCTCAAAGAACTCTTTCAGAGGGTCGACTGCATTGCAGATTTTCTCCATGAGTTTGTGCAGAGAAGTCTTGGGGTTCTTCTCCGCCCAAGCAGTGATTCCTTCGAGGAATTCGGAATCAAGTTGCCATTCCTCCCATAGCGTGTCCGACATGATGATAGAGGAGGATGAGGAAGGGTGTACGAAACGAAGGTTGTTAGACCCTTTGCCACGAACGCATTCTTGGAGATCTCCGATGTCTAGCACTGATTCGTTGGTCAAAGCGCCCGGAACAACGGCACGTATCACGCAGTGCAGCAGTTTAGCGCTCGTCGCACACGTCCTTCATTTCCAAGAATAGATGTAGGATAGGAAGCATCTTGCGTGAATAAAAAGATTGTTGGTTGCGGCACGAGGTCAACCAGAATTGGGTTGAAAAGCGTTCTCAACAACGACAATACTATGAATCTGTGATACTGTGAGTGCATACACAAAAGCATCTAAGTGCTTTCTCGAGAGGTGAACTACGTCGGAAGCTCTGTTCCATCCTCAACGCCTCCATATCCAAAGCTATTTCCCCCCATCACAGCTAGCATTTCAAGTTTACAAGTAGCGCAGCACAACAAGGGGTGATAAGGAGACAGTTGGTTCACAAAAGGATTGATGCTCCAACCAGTTTGGTTGAGCAAACGCCGGCTGCGATGGTAAAACATTTGCAGAGCCGGCGTAGGCGGTGCAGACATGGAAGACGAAAGGTTTCCACATTTTCACCCTCAGAGGAAAAATTTGGCGAGAGAAACTGTGCTTGCTAATCAGGTCAGGGGTTTTGGGATCGAATACGGTGGCATGGAGGGGCCGGGGCGGATGTGATATGCCAGGAAGAGAGAAAGGGAAAGATGGATGTGACATGCCAGGAAGAGGGAAAGGGAAAGATGCAAGGTCTTAATCAGACCATACATGGGAGTTTTGCGGACTTTTTTGTACCGTGATAAACGGAAGTAAGCCAATGCATGTTCCAGTGAAAGCACATTATAAGAGAGGAACAGTAGCACAGATCCACATCCAGAAGCTATGAGGTGTGCAAGGTAGACAGATACTGAGGTTCAGTGCGGAGACTAGCCGTCTCACCATTATGAACGTAACACTAGCTATTCTTTTGCAAACATGTGGCGTCATAAAGGACGTGGCGCTAAGATGGGGTTATTTGTACATATTATGCTAGAGGCAGCTGTACAGTTTTGATCAGCCACCACTTGCCGTTTGTGGAAGGAGTCGAAATTACCCGCTGGTCGTCGAAATCACGAATCCCAATCTCAAAACGATGTCCTCCGATCTCCAGTGGCTCCTCCTCCGCGTTCGTCTCGTCCTTATGTTCTCTTTCGAGTTCAAGCCACTCATTTGCTGCAGAAAAGCAACGCCTTCATCGTGAAGCGCGTCGTCGAGGGACCTGTCTTCTCCAAGGAGCCTGTATGTCATAATTCACATTTCCACCAAGTTCAATTTTTAATCCAAATTTCAGGGTAACCTCCGCAACCTCCACTCTTACAAGTTCTCTGGCCTCGCAAACGCCAAGGTACACCCAAGAAGCCATCCAAAACGGGGGAAGGAATGCTAATTCAAATTTCCTTTGTGTTGTGGTAGACTATCGACATCTCCGACTCCCCCGCTGGCATCCAAATCACCACCCGCAAGACAAAAGCCGCAGCTGGCGCCGTCAAGTCCGCCTTGGCCAAATCCTCCATCCGCCCCCGCTCAGGATCCCGCCGCGCACAGGGTATTGTTTCCCAATACGCCAAGCGCGGATACCGTGCTGACCTCCGCACTGTGAGTTTGTCATTTGTCTTCCCTTTCATTTCTTTTCTTGTTCGACTGCGGAGGCGAAGAGGTTGCAACGGACATGGCGGTGGTCAAGACGCACTCTATAGTAGAACCTACCTGAACTGATTCATGAAGGGATGCGTGTGGATAACGTTTGCAATATCGACCACCACCTGTTTGAGGCCGATCAAACCTCTGCGGGTACTGCACCATGTCGCTATCGGGCCCCGTTCGTTGCTCGCCGCGGTGGTTCCGACTCTTTGGCGCTAACATCTCCGCCCTAAATTCTGTTTTTTTTTTTTTTAATCTCGTTTCTTCCATATTACTTCTACTTGGACACAACATGCTAACACACTCCTCTCCCCAATCTATAGGCCGCCCTCGCCCGCGTCTCTGCTCTCGCCGCCGCTCAGCAAGGCCGCAAGCCATCACCACCTAAGAAGGTTAGGGGCGCCAAGGCAAAGGCCGCTGTGGCTTAAACGACTTTGGTCGTCTACGCCCCGCCGTCCCGTCTCTATGTCGCACACACACACATTTTCCCACACACTCATGTGTATGCCCCGTATGCCGACCCATGATGTATACATGCCACTTCTTCGAGATCATGCTGCGTGAGTAAGCTAAGTTTCCCTGTGCACCTCCGACGACTCCAAGTCGTCGGTCTTCTCTTTTTTCCCCCTCTTTTTCTCCTCTCGTCTCCTCCCATACGCAATCCGTTAGAACCCCCTGGACCCGCTGAAAAGCGAATGAAAGGTCGGGCGTAGAATGTTTGCGAGAATGATCCCATCCCGTCTGGGGCCGATCAAAACCCCAGCGGGAACCGTCCCATGTCGCTATCGGACCCCGTTCGTTGCCTCGACGCGGGTAAGCCGACTCTTTGGGACTTATATCTTACTTTCCTCTTTTCCTCTCGACTTTGTTTTGGTGTATGTGTTTGTTCATCAGCGTTTTTGCAATATATTTGGTCTGTTTATGTGATTCGTTAGTGAATTCAGTTGGAGGTTGTACGATGATAAGATAGTTTTATCTTCGGTTCAACTTAATCGTAATACGCACCGACATACTCCGCACATGTCAGAAGTTCGGCCTTAGCACTTGTTGCGAGACGCTTAACTGCAATACCTTTATAGAGCTCGTGTGACCCACACCCCCTTGTTATTAAATCCCATCCTTGAAGCGAGTCAGGGCCTCCAACAAGCCTTATTGTCTTACCTCAAGCTTTTGTTCCTCCTTAATTTCATATATTCCAGGATAAGAACCAATTCAATTCGCCGGAGTTCTGGCACACATCGACCGCCGCAAAGCGGCAATATAAATAAAGGCATTACGTCAGTAACCAAGATCTGCGACCAACCTCCACCACCCTCAGCATCTCCCCACTCTCACTGTACTGCCCTCCCATGGCGACTCCTAACATCTCTAACATCCACCCGCCTGCAGGTAGGTTAAAGCCCACAAACGCAATACGCAGTGGCTGAGGAATTATGCGTTATGGCATAGTTAAAGTAGGAGGACGACGCCTCTCTATCACATCTAGGCCCAAGCCCGCAGCCCCCGCGTAAGCTCTGCACTATTACCCCTACGCTCACTATCTTATCTGCCATATGCCTTCGCATCCAGTGAACGCGCCCCCGCAGAGCCCGGAACTCCAGCAGACTACCCCCGCCCCGTGCACACTGAAACCGGAGCGGGTGGCGGAACGGATGCACCTCCCCCCCCGCATCACGAAGACGAGGTTCCGAAGAAGGAGAAGAAACACCGTGATATGAATCATGATATGGAGAAACACCTGCGTGACCTTGCCCAGCGCAAGGTCGACGCGACGAGACCCAGCAAGGACATGATGGGCGCGCAAACGCATAAAGGGTTTGGTGGGGCGGGGAGGATTGGACAGCCTTCCGGGAAGTCCTTTACGTTCTGAGGAGTGTGGATTCAGAATGTGTACGGGTTGGTGAATTTTGAGTTTGAATTTGAAGGGGATGAACCAGCTGCTGGGAGAAGATCTAAATCCAATGTATTTGTACTATTAGCCAAGTCAATCTGTAACATGTACTGTCCAGTCGTTTATGCGATAAATTCAATCGATCTCGAATCCTCTAAGCATTATAAGCTGAATCGTCAGGGGCATATTACGGAGTGAAATTGACTCTCCAGCATTGTAAACCTCCCGACACCACGAGGGCCAATAATCTTGGACAATGGGGCGCCCCTCGCACGAATTGGAGATTGGATAGATCGAAGGCGTTCAAAAATGCTCTGATGTCAGAGAGTTCCCTATTAAATCATATCGGTAATAAAGTACCATGGGGGAAGGCAGATCTTTGGGCGTGGGTCGTGTGCCATGAAATTCAAATGTCAGGGGACAAAATTTATGTCTCAAAGAAGTGAGCGCGAGATAGTGGATGTCGTGGATTAAAGGTGACGGCTCCTGCTGGAGTTCATGGTAGTATGATCACCCTCCGACTCGGATGCAGTGTTGCGTGCGATAGTAAAGCATGTCGTTGAGGAATTGGTCAAGCTAGAAAGCAGCTGGGGGCATATTGACATTGAAAAACGCAAAAAGAGACTTTCCAGATAGTTAAGAAATGCACGAGTTATAATTTCAGAACTTGGTTCTGCTTCGGATTCTACTGCCGCGGAGTCGAGGGTCAGTTGCTCTAGGCATGGGGAGAACCGTAACAAAGACATGAGCTGGGATAGATTGAGATATTTGAAAGTGTTCTCCAAACACAGCTGTGTCAATCCAGCAAGCGCTGGTGAGCCAGTGATTATGCCGCAACCTCCTGACAGCTTCAGGTGCTGCAAACGAGGTGCTTCATTATCGAATAGATTTGGCGGAAGATTAAAAGACTGGCGCGTTTTGTGCCAAGGCGCGGAAAGCTCGAATATCTCCAACATAGGAACGGACATCGCCAACTCCGACAGAAGGTAATTGAAGCCATATAAGCTACTCACAAAAGAAATTTCACAGCTGATCCGAGTTCTTTTAAGTGCAGGTGACAGCACCGCCATTGTGGTATTCCGTATCTGAAGCCCACCTGAATAGTGATAGACTATGATATCAACTGGAACGGCCGCAGATCGAGATCAAAGGAGTTTAATCCACTCGTGTTCCCTATTCCAAGTCACGACAGCGGTTGTCCATAAATAAGGGAAATGAAGTGCAACTCTCCGCCAGGGCGTGCAGACATTCGCGACTTCTTACCAGGGCGAAGTACGATCCTCCAGAGTTGGAAAATATGTGTTCCAAGTAAACATCTGTGCTAGGAGTTCGTCTGGAAGTCGTGCAGTCATGTTCAATGCGTTGTGTCGCGTTTTGAGCTCCAGAATCGGCTGAGTCAAGACGGCAATCTCGTGCTGAATCTGGCTGTATGCTGCTTTCTTGTCTGCGTCGGGGCTGAAGCAGGACGCGCCCATAATCTTTCTCGGAAGATTTATGCAAGGATCCATGGCAAGGATGAAAGTGTTACTAGGGATGGGAACAAGTTCACGTTTCATACCTCGAGGCGCGTCTTTGTTATCGAGCTCCGACAAACTCCAAATCCATGCCCATACCAGTCACTTAAAACTAGAACAAGCAGGCAAGGCAATATCAGAAACAAATGTGTTAATCCAACGAGCACCGGTGAGCCAGTTATGTCGAAAAACCCAAGCTTTAGCTCCCGTAAATGAGGTGTTGCATGGATGAATAGATTTATTGGTATTGGAAGAAATTTAACGGCTTGAAATCGGTCCATTTGCCGCGAAGCGGTAAACTCAAATATCTCCAGCATAGGAAGGGGTACCGTCAATCATGACAGAAACTCATCAAGGTCGGTGAGCAGATGATCCTCAAAGAAAGCATCAAAGATGAACTCCAACTTGCGAGTTCTTTTAATCGCGTGTGACAGTGCCGCCATCGCTTCCTTCCATTAGAGAGAAGGGGCATCGTAATGGGCTATGATATCCATTAGAATGGCTGCAGAGTGGGGTAGAAGGAGTCTTATCCAATCGGGTTCATCCCTCCCCACTGTGACGGTTGTCCACAAATAAGGGCAGTCAAGAGCGACTCGCCGCCAGGACCTGCAGACATTCGCTACTACCCGCTAGGGCGAGATATCTCTTTTAAAGCCTATCTGTGCCGGTAATTTTCAATATATTCCAGGTGAATATCTGCGCCAAAAGTTCGTCTGGGAGGCGTGCAGTGATATTCAACGTGTTGTGCCGCGTTTTGAGTTCCAGGATCGACTAGGTCATCACGGTAATCTCGTGCTGGATCTGATTGTATACTGCTTGCTTGTCTGCGTCGGGGCTGAAGCAAGATGCGGTCATAATCTTGCTCGGGAGAATAATGCAAGGATCCATGACAAGGATGAGAGTTGTCGAGAGACAAAAATAACCGACACGTTACTCGAGGCAACGTTGATTATCAGATAATGCATGACAAACTGCATGGATATGAGGATTGAGCTAGGAGGTTCAATCAAAGGCATCCCAACCACAATCCAGGCCCTCAGACACCCTCCACATCGCACCGCATCTACCACCCAGCCACCTCGCTATCCTATGCTCATCCGAACATGCTCCATCGTTGTCAAGAACGTCTACATTTCCCTGACCCCAAAGCGCCAGCACTGCCCATCCTATAACGATCATCCCCGGCGGGCGTTGCTCACCAACACTATCCAACGCTCTCACAATATCCTTCAATGTTGAAAACACGACCCTTTGGTCGGGCATCGACGCCCGCTCGATGATCGCAATGGGTGTATGCAGTGGGTACGCTGCTCCGTCTCGCCGCTGTCCTCCACCACTTTGCTCCGTTAATGATTGGACGACCTGGGATAGTCGTGCAACACCCATTAGAATGACGAGAGTCCGTGCGCGATCGTACCCCGGAAGTTGCACGTCCTTGCCTTTGCGCCCTACACCCGTACAGACCATGAAGGATTCCGCGACGCCACGTTGGGTGATAGGTATTCCTGCGAAGGTGGGCGCGGCTATGGCGGAGCTAACGCCTGGGATGACGATGGGTTCGAAGCCGTGAGAACGGAAGTAAAGGACTTCTTCGCCTGCACGGCCGTAAATAACTGGGTCGCCTTGTTTCAGCTGCGGAGAGAACGTTAGCATAGGGATAAGTGAAGGTGAAGGTTTGTGCAACAAACCCGAACGACGGTTAGACCACGCTTAGCAGCTTCGACGGCTGCATCCATCATTTCCATTTGCGCACCCTCAGCATTGCCAGGGAACTTCTTCGCGATGCGGATTTGAACGCTCTTTGGGATGAGTGCGAGGACTGCATCTGGTACGAGCTTATCTGAAAGCACCAGGTCCGCCATTTTGGTCAAGGCGGTGTGAGTTGCGACAGTCAGAAGGGAAGGATTGCCTGGGCCAGAACCAACGAGAAGGATTCTCCCGGGACGCGCGAGGTTGAGAGAATGTACAGATGGGAGCGTAGGTCTGGGATGATCAGGAGGAGATGGAGGGGGACTCGGTTCGCCAGCAAGTACATCCTCTATCTCAGCATCGGACATGTGAGCCAACTTAGACATGGGCCAGTATTCGCTGACTTGCGCTACCCATTTTATTCGTCGCCTGGAGCTTTCAAGTTCTGTTTCGTTTGGGCTCCGAGAGGGAACTGGCCTGTTCGGCGTCGTGACACCACTGTTCTCCTCCAACCCGTCCTCGTCGTCGCCGTCTGAAAGGTCATCGTCTTCCTCTGCCCGCGCTCCGGCTTTCGCAAGGGTACGCATTCTTCCGACGCGTTGCACTGCCCCTACGACATCCTTGGGAAGCCGTGAAACAATATCTCGCCTGATACGCCCGGATAAACGACATCCCTGCCCATTCGTGGTCACTCCAATCTGTAATGGTGAGCTATTTCCCTCGGAGTCCTCAAAACGGTGGGTAGATGTAAAAGTAAAGTCGCAAAGGTCCGGCATGTCCGTTGTATTAACTGGAATATTTCGTGACCTGCAAACACGATAGACTTTCTCCGTGAGGACACGATTACGCCTGCGGCCGACCAATGTGTCCGTCAAACAAACAAGACGGATATCCGGTGAAGACGTCAAATAACACTCGAGTGCCGTGACAAGATTATCGTCGTTGTTGGTTGTCGATGATCCAGGCAAGGCCTCCCAGTCGACAAACGTGAGCTGTCCTTGTTCTGCCCTCCATTGAATCTCATCACATGCCGCACTTATTCCACCAGTCGCAACGATAACGACTTTTGAATCCGCTTCGAGGGCAGAGAAAGCGCGAGATGCTGCAAGCTGTCCAGAACCAAGTACAAGTATAGTGCTGCTCTGCAGTCGGAACGCAAGAACTAGAGAGGCACCTCCCTGGGGTTTGGGGTATCTCATGGTAGTATCCGTGACCGTTGACGATAGCGAGATAGCAAGAAGAGAATATATGGGCATCCCTTATCCTTATCTTGTCCTTGTCCATGTCGTGCTCATGAGAAATCAAAATTATTTTTTTGGGTTGGCGCTCAGCACAGCCACGATTACACACCCGTGATAGCATTCTAAATCCATATATTCCTTATCGTCGTCGACACCTAGGGGACCACAAACGCTCGCAGAAGAGCAGTCAATTCTCTTTGCCATTGGCGAGCAACAAAATCTCAATTTGAAAGTTTTCATTAAACTTGTATCATCATATGAAGGAGCCCTCAAGTTCCAGCAACCGCGAAGAGCGCAGGCGGTCAAGAACGAGTGGCCCATACTCAGGTCGTGCCCCGAATCGTACTGGAAGCTCTTCGGGACAACCCAGTCCGCCGTCTCACAAACGGACAAAACCAAGGAAGGCAATACAAACATCCACTGAGAGGAACGCAGAGGTTGACATGGAGCAGTCTACCGAGGCGCCATGGACGAATCTTTTGAAAAAGGATCAAAAGTACAATGGCGTGGAGCATAGGTGCGCCTCTCTGGCCCATACACTTGACTTTCCTGATTGAATTCTAACAACATAGGTTACACTATGAAATATTGGCATATCTTACATACATGGAACAGACTTCCCAGGAAAAGAAAGCACGCGAGGTGGTTCTGTCAGGGATACGGAAAGTCGTTAATGGACGCTTTTATGACACGAATGTCAGTGTGTATGGAAGCTCTGCGACAGGACTCTGCCTCCCGACGAGGTCAGTACGCAGCTTCCCCCCTTCGCGTCTTATTTCATCTCCAGGCAGTGACATTGACGTAGCGCTTACGATACCGCGCATTACTGAAGCCGACGTGAAAAGGACTTTATTTCAGCTATCCAGCCGGTTCAGATCGGCCCCTTTGACAAGCAATGTCTTCGTAAACCATCGCGCACATGTACCAATACTCATGCTCGAGACACGCGACGAATACGGTATGTTCTTTCTGTGAGGCTGTACGCACATTCCTGACATCTACAGGCTCCATCAGCGTCGATATGAACATCAACAACGCGTCCGGGACACAGGGGGTGGAAGTAATCAAGGGGTATCTCGCAAAGATGCCGGCATTGAAGCCACTTGTACTCCTTCTTAAGGGGTTCCTACGCCAGCGGAATTTGAATGACGCTGCCAAGGGGGGACTCGGAAGTTATGCGCTGATCTGCCTCTGTATACACTTTCTTCAGGTATGGTTATTTTAACTCAGCACTATACCGTAAACTCAAATTATGGTCTCCTCTCACAGGCAAATCCAAGTAATCGCCCCCAGCAGTACATTGAAAAGCCTATTGAATCAGAGTCACTCGGTTTCTTAGTTACGGACTTGATGTTCTATTATGGACTGACGTTCCCTTTCGCCACGTCCTATATATCCTGTACCACCTCTCCTGGAATCTTACTTCGAAAGCCTAAAGAATCCGAGTCGCTCTCCGTTAGGTGCCTCATCAATCCAGGTGCGTCTGCCTTCTGTTCCTGTCCACTGTCGTACTTGCGCTGACTGAGAACTTTTGAAGAAAATGAGATCGCCAAGTCTGTGATGAAGGTCGAATCATTTTTGAAGGTCTTTAAGGATGCATACGCCGTTATGCTCCAGTTCAACGTCATGGACAAGGAATTACTGGGTCAAATTATTCGAGTAGACAAAAAGGTTAGTAGTTCTATATATCTCTTATCTTACGACCGAATTTAAATTTGCTACATCTAGTTTCTCGAGCGTCGTATACTTTTTTCCCAGCTCGCGCAACCTGACGACCCACCGACCAGACAATCCCATCAGTTTAAGTCTCACCATACTCTTCCGCCCCGTCCGCCGCCCAACAACGCCCCTCGTGCGCCCCAGGCGTGGAAGAATACTCCTGTGGGACCCAGTAGCCTGAGGAAACAAGACCCCCTTTCTACATCATCGAGAAAGAGCTAGAGGGCTTCTATGTTACCATGTGAGGACTATGATGACCATGTACTACATACCACTTTTCCCTTGTCGCTCAGTTTGTTTCGAATTTCGTCGTATCATTATTTTCGAGTATTTCTAGAATGTATTATAGAACTTTTCGTCGAAGAGGATGGAGAAAGGTCTGGTATAAATATAATTGGTCCAGTTGTAGTACGATGAGATAGAATACAGTACCGACACACGAATGCAGTATCAGAAACCGATGCTAAGAGCGGATACACCATAAATCTAGAGTGGATAACAAAACAGACGAAGACGATGTAGGTGCGCGGACCGATAATTGGATGTGATGCAGATGATTGGACAGAGAAGATTAAAGTTTCCAGATGATTGAGAGAGTAATGGGGGAATTGGTGAGTGGGGAATACACGTGCTTGCGCAAGGCATTATGGATATATGTAGGCGTATTGAATGGGGGGCATACAGTCTTGGAAGGGAGGCCGAGCTGAAATTTGATCAGGCTCGAGACCTCGGAGGGGACTGTGGTATCTCCGTACGAAGCGAGGAAACAGCCATGTTGGTTCTCAAGCTCACAGGCTCAGAGTCGAAAGTGCGGAAAGATGCGATAGAAGGCTGATAAGCTACAGTGTGGGGGTGATTGCTGGGTGGCTCGTAGATGTGAGATGAATAGTAGGGCTGGAGCTTGCGGGTTGGTTGATCAGGAGTTGGGGGTGAGGGCGAGGTTTGGTGCATTTCAACCGTGCTACTCCCTTCATCTGCGGCGCTTGTTTCGGATGTCGCAAGGTCTCGATGGACCTTGAGGTGCTGGAGTAAGTTATCGTGGCGATTGAAATGTTTGTTACACGAGGGGTATGTGCAATCAAAGGCTACAGCGGCGCAAATTGGTTATTAACGTGAGCCGAAAAAAGGAGGTATTCTCATAAACTCACGTTTCTCATGTGTGTGGATAGACCGAATGTGCCGTTTGAGGTGTTCGCCACGATGAAAGCACTTTCCGCAGTTTTCAACTTTGCAGACATACATTCGGGAGGCGTCTATAGGATTTGGATCGCTCGCAGTCTGTGTGGGTACGCGACGACCACGACTCTTCTTAGTCAGGTTGGGTACTGGGACCGGAAGGTTTGCACGCAGTTTGGCAGGGGGATGGTCATCAGGGGTAGCTTCCCTCGACTCATTTGCTGGCTCCGATGTGTGGCCACGCTTAGGCATCGATATCTGGCGAGGCAGCGCTACGGGGTTGTCTACTTTAGAGGCTGTACTTGAAGCCTCATTATTTCGGTCCGGATTTGATTTCATTTTTTTTCGAGGCGTTTTCTGCTGGACTTCAGGAGAGTCAACTCGAGGCCGTTTTGGTGCAATGCCGCTCTGGGATCTCGTGAGCGGGCGACGTGTAGGGGAATGTGTTTGTCTATCTGTCCCCGCTATAGTCGTACTTTCCAATGCTCTTTCAGTAGATGATCTCTACTCATATAGCCAGTCATTAGTCAAATAGTCCGCCACCTCGCGCATAAACACTTGCCTCTGCTTTGCCTGTCTGGTACCTGCGTTTCGCGTCCAACTGGCCTTCCTGGTGGCTTACAGCTGATTCGACCTCGTTCGCAGGGCCCATTTTGAAGCTCTTTTAACACGCCAAACGCGACAGGGGCTATGGGTAGATTGACCGATGGATAACGAGTTACAAGAGCGATTCAAAAGCCTTGAAACCCGCACGGTAATAGCAACGAGCACTCTATGTCCAACGGTACGAGCGAGGAGGCCTCGAAGAAGAGGAGTATGGAGGTTGAGGATGTCAAGCAAATAGGAGCCCCTGAGTGTTGCAGCCAAACCTTTGGACGGAAGTATATTTTTTTTCGCACAGTCCACGTGGTCACTAAGTTACCTCTTGGTGACACCGTCTGACATCTTTCCTCAAAGGCACATCGAGCTGCACTCTATAATTTCGACATTTGCAATCATGTTTTTGAGGCGCAAGCAATGCTTTCTCCTTAACTCTGTTGGAATCACAACGGCCGCTGAGCTGTTGTGCAGCTCAGAGGCTATTATTTCGTTTTCGAGATTCGACAGTACTTTTGCAACGATTTTTTTTACTGGAAAACGCCATCTCATAACTTCTCGTGCTACGCTGGTGGAAATTTACAAGCAGGCTCACACACGAAGTTCTTACCGCAGATCCTAGAGAATTATCGATGTTCACTGATGATTGAGGTATCTCGCTGTCGGCTGTCGTCGTGAGTGCATATGTCAAGACTCGGCTATATACAACTCACGAATGTAACTAATTTTTTCATAATCGTCATGCCTTGAAAGGCGAAATCCAAGATCAATTTAGCTTCTCTTCACACATAGATTGGATGTTGGATAATGTCGTTATCTCATTGCCTTGTTTACCAGGTCTAATGATCTGCTGGAGACCCGTCTTCTGACCCCTACCACTCCCGTGCCAGTCGTTTATAGGTTTCCGTGGTTGTGTCCTTGATAGCATACGTTCGACAACTCCTTCACAAGCATTGACAATGACATGGCTCTGATGAATGACATGTGGCCGGAGAAGTACCTCAGTACCTGCAAGCAGGAAACTAGAGACCCTCGATCACTTCTCGTTGCTCGCTTAGATATCTGGACCTGTGACTACATTCCGTCTGTTGGGGCCAGTATGACTTAGAGTCGATGACTGGAAGGTCGTAAGTTGACGATTATGCCATTTCTCTTTCTTCAAGTCTTAGCCGCCTGTTCATGTGCTGTTCCTCCCGTTTCAAATCCATCAGAACAAGAGTTCAGCTTCCAAATGCGACCCACTCGAAACCGTTGATCTCTTGTACTCGCATTCGTCGACGTTAACCCCAGTTGGATGCTTTGGGAATGGCTCTTTCTAGCCATGATTCTTATGAGACATTGCATCGGTTTTGATAATGCCTTATACCATATTGCTGCTCTTCGTAACGGTGGGCCCATCCCATGGGTATTCTTGCCTCAACTGATCTTCCTGCCATGCTCCATTGGCATACGACAGGCACATGTGAGAAGGTCTGCGCTTCATTTCAATTAATGTTATATGACTTCGTTTACTTCAAAATTTTGATTCTAGTACCTCAATGCGAGCCCAGAGAATGCAGAAGTTTCTCTGGCTTACAAGATGTTCCTTATCGTGCGGCGCTCATGTGTGCGATCGGAAGTTCTATCACTGAAGACCAGTCCGAGGACGGAGCGGATCATGACCAG
This sequence comes from Tephrocybe sp. 9980TJB, assembly GCA_018220975.1. Classification (NCBI taxonomy): domain Eukaryota; kingdom Fungi; phylum Basidiomycota; class Agaricomycetes; order Agaricales; family Lyophyllaceae; genus Tephrocybe; species Tephrocybe sp. 9980TJB. Next base: position 65,876 of record JABAJU010000048.1, read on the forward strand.
CAGAGTTTCGAGTACCCCAAGGAGTTCACCTTCTCCCGCGACTTGTTCGATGATCAGATATCGCACTGCCATGGAATGTATCTTAAAAGAGCATGCTGGTTCTCAACAACATTCTCAGGTGATGGGAGTGCCTGCTTGACCTTGAGGTCTATTACTTGATATGTCTTTGTATGACGATGAAGCTCCCAAGTTGTCGGTTGATTCCAGAAAAGTTTGTGGTAATATTTATGCTGATAACGCTTTCGCATCGAAAATGCTCTCATGCATCTCACGTTTCAGAAAAAGGTACAAAGTAGGAGGAAGTTTTCATGTGGTATCTCCTCCGACTATAAGAAAAAGGTTTGTCACAAGTTTGACTGGCACATGCTTTACTTAAATCCGATATCCTCAGACTTGGGGTTCAAGCTGCTCTTTGATGCTCGAGATGGAGCCATCGTAGATCACGTCCACCTCAGCAGGCTCTCGTCGCATCCACAGTAGAACCAACTTCCACTTGCCACTTTTCCAGGCTATGGCGATTTTTTGATTCCTTCTTGATCGACGCCCGCGATCCAATTCCATTTTAGCCCCCAGACCAATTCTAATCTCAAACTATTCTCAACGCTTTCCCCGGTTGAAAGATCGAGGGTTATGTTATCCGCTTTTAGTGCACACAGGTCTGTTATATCTTTGTCCTCCGTCTTTTACTCAATTGAGCGGAGCCTTGTATAACGTTCGACGAAATCGCAAACCTTCCAAGTATTCAGGGATCACCAAGTGGCACTATTGCGAATATCTTTCTATAGGCTTCCACAAAGCTTTTCATAATAGCAACCTACATAAACCACATAAATGCAGTAACTAGACGCTCTCGTCACTCGTTTGACATGACGTTATTTCGTGAACAATAGGCCTGTGCCGATCTCGAGCGTGGAGACTCATCGAATCGACGTGGCTCTTTTCTCATGGTGCTAAAGCAGACTGATCGGGGGATGCCCGACGCAGCCTTCCATTTGGAACTTTCACAAGTGCTCGTGGAAGAGCGAGTACCCTAGGACACGGTCCTTTTGCTTGTTTTATACGAGAAAATCCGTATGCCTACATTTATGCGAAACACCGGCACGATATATCTGTGGTTGAATGTGACCACCTCACGGGACCCGAATAAATCACTCCACTGATACCTTTACGTTGCCCATTCTCTGAGCAGAGTAAGTATGGCTCGTCTAAAGATGTCACACTCTCAGCCCAAGCTCCTCCCCATCTCGGCGATCGGGTCTACGAATACCCTCCTTCTTCAACATGCCCTGCCGTTTTACATCGAATGGTGGTTCAAACACCTTGAATAATTAGCCCAGATTGGTAGCGACGCAGGACTGTCAACATTCATACTTAGCTCTCATCTTTCTTGTTGAGCTTTTCGAAGCCTCGCATGTCTTTTCTTGTGTGAACTTTCTGTCTGTGCGCATAAATGTGGCACCGCCGACACGCTATAAAGCAAGAGGAATTTGGTTCGAATCGTCCGACAAATGATGAAACTCTCCTTACAGGACTTACGTTTGCCGCTCTTCGCTTTTAGGATAATTCTACACTTTCCACTAATAACTGAGAGTACTCAGGCTGATATTGTAATTATACAAAACTTCAAAGGTCTCCTTCCGAAGACACATTAAAAGCAATGCACGTTATTCTATGTTATTCCTACCCCCGGTGCCGGCTACTATGTATAACGAACATCACTGCTCATTCTTAAAAAGAGTCGACCTTCTAGTGTGGCACTTGCGATGGCCCATCCATGGTCTCGGTTTGTCCTCGGTCAGTCCACAAAGGTCCGTCTTCGCTTGCCGTTGACGTGGCATTCAAGAAATGGATGGAGATCAGTGTTGGTTAAGTTCCTTCGAGAACGTATATGAATTCGCAAGGCTGAACATGTTCACTTCTAGCTCACCTCAATGAGCTCAAATTGGTGCGGTGGCGACTTCAAATTTTATTACGATAGGCTAAAGATCTCTCAGTTTCGCGCCACAACATTGGTGCTTGCAAGCCAGATAAAATATACAGGCGGGATTTACATCTATGAGCGCATGACGTACATAAACGATGGTGAGAACGCACACTATTTATTCCATCACTGTCATCTGAATAACAACGTGTCCGAATCGCTATTCCAGCCCTTGAGGTTTAGGCTTATTTCGCCACATCGACACAATCACAACGGCCGCCGCCACTCAGTCAGCAAATTTTACCTGGTGCATGCATATAGCACGTGTAGTACACGGTGTCGACTACTGCAATTTAAACGTAGCCTTCCTTTGGGAGAAAATACAATGCGCCTGGAGTGGATTGTAAAATCGAATTTGCAGCTTCGGTACGCAGATCCGAATCTTGTATCGAATCGTTCCTGACGGTGATTAGATTTCTCAGCGATGCTTATCGACGTCACAGAAAATGAAAGAAGCCTGGTTTGCTTGAACAACACGAAGGTATGTAAGTATTATTTACGAAGAGTGGCTAACAAAGTTCTATATAAAAGACTTTGACTCAACAAAGCGCTCGTATTGGCAGTGCTGCCGGGCAGCAAAAACTCCATGCGCAACAACTTACTATACCTACAGTAGCATAGCAAGATCAGAAATTTTCTATGACTTGGCAGCCACGTAAGGGACTTGAAAATTTTTGAATGAGATCACCAAAAAAAAATGGCTACCCATTCTAGACTGCGACTGCGTTATCATTGTAGCGCGGATGGCACCTACTGCGGACATGAATCATTGACAACGCATCGTAAGCAGGTGTCACGAATCAGTATCGTGTGTACCAGCCCCACTGTCTGGGCGAGACTGGGTTTCCGAAAGGAAGGTATCATGGAGGATGAAAGGTCAGAAAGCCCTTGGGCTGCAAGTCAGATGGCATCGCCACATACGATTCTGTCAATCTTATCACGGGTTTGTCCGCAGCGCGCCACAAGTCGCTTACATCCCTATTCTAATAACCCAATGGGAGAGATTTCGGCGATGGCTGGTGAATGAGGGAATACAGCAAGTATATAGATGGGCGTGGCCGTATCATAATCGAAAAGGATATTGACGACTTGACATCGAGGAGGCCTGGAATATGCAGAATCTTCAGGAGCCCCATGAATGTCGGATAGATAAGACTACTGAGAGCGGGTCATGTAGGTATAAACTTCGTTTCAGGAATCATCATCACCCGAGGTTGTGCGAGGAGGGCTCGGAGTAGTGACGGTTCCTGTGGAAGACCCATACATGTGCTCTTGTCTGACTAGTAGTACTCAGAGACAGTGCTAGCTGTGCCACCATGCTTCGAATTCGAAAGCTAGTATGACCGAGCACAGGAAGTCCATGATTGGGTGCTTATGACGCGATAGCCAGCGAAATAGCATTATTACTGGCGCTAGCTCCGTTGAAAGCCAGCGAAAGTGATGGAACCAGGACGAACGACGATGTCCAAATATCCATTAGATATCCAGGCGCCACCCGCGCACAAGATTGACTTGGCCAACCGGAAGGGCGTTGAAGGGGATGGAGAAGGCGTGTTGGAGAACGCTAGGAAGCACTGTACAGAAGTTCATTAAAGATGTCAGGAAATTAATGACACAAATATGGCGTATACGTACTGTGCCACGCACCCATGCCCGGAATTACGGTAGATGAAACGCCTGTACGAACAGGCGTTATCGATATCGATACAACAATGCGGTACGACACTACATATGTCATACCGGGGCATAGATCCGACCACGCGACAAAAAGAGACGCAAAATGTAAAGGATGAGCTACACCTCAACGTCACTATGATTGTGGTGGTGTCAGTGTCGAATTGACGTGAATCAAAATAAGCACACGGTACGATGTGCTAGGGCAATCGCGCTGATTATCCACGGATAGGTGATAGCTACCCCCACGGGCGCGACAGCGAGAATCGCCGAAATGTCGAACAGAACTCAGCTAGGAATGTCCTTGGGCAACGTGGGATGACGCAGGTGTCATGAGGGACTGAGATTATCTGGAGATGCGCGCGTGTGTATCAATAAATGGTCAAGTAAGCTTTATTTCAGCGCAAGTTACCTTGTCCTAGGTGGGTGTTTCTCGATGATCATTAAGGAAAAGTGCGACAAGCAATAAGCACAAGTCCCATCACTGTCAGCGAAGCATCCAGTATACTCGCTGCAGTGGGAATCTGGGATCAGTTTGTAGGCGCCGTCGTTCCAGGCATATGGGTAATATACAACATGTCTTTCCTAGAGCCTCAGATATCGAAGTCAGGGCTAGATTAACCTGGCCACGGACAAGTCCATGTTCCTAGTCACCGTTGTTTTTGAAATTTTCAGCCTTGACAAATTGATCAGCAACAACAGGAACAGAAAAAACTCGCGTAGTTACTTGCCCATTTTCGCACTTGTCGAAAGTTACACGACTTTAGTGCTTTCGTCGTCTACGTCTAGACCTCTGAGCTATTTTTGTGATGTTGAAGCTGGTAGAAACGTTATGTACATGCCGTAAATATTCCAATTAGAGCCTCGAGTTTGATATATTCCAGTGAAAGCTTCTGCCCAGATAAGTTTCATAATACGCGGCGCAAGCGACGCACTGAAGAGGAAGAGCAGGCAACTCAGGAACGACACGTAACAAGACAGACCAATAATCAATTTAAGCTGGTGAGAAATTTCATCTTCTATCATCTTCTCAGAAAGAGTCCAACGAGAGTAGCGAGCGCATGGTTACAGCAGCTACACGGTACGAGGATCCGGACTCCACGCCATGGAAAGGTGAAAATTTTATGTAAAGAACTTGTATTTTCGCCACCCTTCGGAGTCCTTTTTGTCGTCATGCGTTTGACGCGTCATCTTTTCTCCCCAGCCGGCCGCTACACAAACGACCGAACCATGAACAAAAAGATAGTCAGGGTTAGGTTCATTGTGGCGCTTCAACATAACACGAGTTGAGGGAGGTGTAAAAAATCAACCAGAGTAGTTAGCTGGGAATGGAACTATGAAAATCTGGAGAAATCTGTTTTTTAAAAAATGAAATGAGAAACGCCACGCGCGACGCGATCCATCAAGGCTAAAAAAGTGCAATACGGACGCGAAAATCGGATAATTTTGTATTAGTTGTTAGAAGGTGGCTTTTGCATCTGACAGGAAGCGAGCGCGACAGCTTGCTTGAAAGGCATAGGCTGAAAAATTGGGCCATCAGAGCAAAGCTTGTTGTCGAGAGATCGGTGATGTGTTTTGCGTTTAATCAAAAATGGACAGTGGTCCCTGAATTGAGATCTGAGATGGTTGTGGCTAGAAGGAGCCGCTAGCCGGAGCGATCGATACCGGAACCATGGAGGCGAGATTGTGGGGTTGTGTTACTCAGAAGAGAATGAAGCATTCGCGGGGAAGAGTGGTGCAAATATCCACGACTAGTCATGAGAAGTTTGGATGACCAGACTTATCGAGAAGAAGCTCAAGCTGAGAGAACGATGGAGGGAGAGATTGAGCAAGACTGTTGCGGAGATGAGGCGGAGTATGGAACGGGCCGGCCCGCGAACGATGCCATCTGAGTAGATGAGGCCAGATATCCGAAAACGGAATAAATGGCCCTCATACATGGCTATATCCTGTTCCCGATCTAAAAGTTGCGAGACTCGAGGACTTGGATAGTCGGTGTCTACGACAAAGCACTAGGTCAAGTAAAAAGCCTTTTGTACCAACCACGACTCTGGTTCTTTGCGACGTGTCAAAAAGGCCCACTTGGTTAGTGTGTATTTCTGTTGTGTCACTGGCACCCATCTTAGATCGATCGTAGGTCAGCTGTATACCCAACCTTTTCACCAGAACTTCCAACAAACTCGTACGTGTCTCCAGCTGGTATATATTCTTCGTTGCCCCACATCTATCGGCTCATTTTCCGTCGATCACATCCGTCCTCAAGGTGCGATCTGACAAACCTATTTCAAAATCCCCATAATTGACATGATTAAATCATTTTCCAGTTATTCACCCGCTGGGCATCATACCCATCCATTATCCTGGGCCTTAAAGTTGCTACACCGCCCAGCCCCACGCCTGGTTCACCCCGGCGGCCAATGCTCTCGCTCAACTTTTGCAGATATCCAGACCTTCCAGTAGAATCTGCCTTCTGCTCTCAGAGCATGCCCGACCCTGTTAGCCCTACGTACACGGCCTACTCCGCACCATCACCATTCTCTTCTGGCTCCAGCGCTTCTTTTCCTAACCGCAGTCCTGTCTCTGAATCGTTTGACAACATGACTGACTCGGATCATCATCACTCTACTACCATGGACGACTATACCTATCCTCCCTCATCAAACCCTATGCCTGGATACGCTGACCTTGCGTATGTGCAACCTCAGGACTTCGACTTGGGTCTCGTGAACTGGTCTAGCCCCGATATCGCAGCAACCGATGTCAAAAGACAACCGCCATCCTCGCGTTCATTCCAACAATTTCATCACCCAACATACCGCACAGCCCCTTCCCAGGAGCTCTCGGGTGAGGTTGAACGTATGAAGAATCTTGCTTTGTACATACCCCCATCGCCTCCGTATCAACAGCGTCACCAATCACCGACAATTATTCACTCACCCATCCCGATTACCATTCCATCCAACGCTCCGACCCAGTCCCCATCCATAGCTAGCCATTCCCCTCATCCTCTCCAACAATCACATCGGGTACAACACCAGTTTCAGGATCAGTATCTCCATGCTGAGGCAGATAAATGGCGCTCTAGCCCGACAACTTCGCATCGCCCCCAGTATCCCCCTACGTACAATCATTCTCACTCCCAGGTTCATTCTGGAGGGATGGCACAAGGGTATGGCGATCCTTCACATCCTTCGGCGATGCGCCGTGTCGTATCCGATTATTCTTCACGCCACTCCAGTGGGAATGTTCGCATCAAGCAAGAAGATATGGAAATGTATTCTTCCCTCAGCGCCTACACTGAACAGCAGGCACAAATGTTCGACCTTGTTTCCCGTTCACCTAAGACTGCAGTCCCAACGCACTCGCACCAACAATCCTCATCTTCGTACTATGTACAGCATCAAACAGAGTCCCTTGCTCAGCAACATCAACAGCCCTCTTTTGCAATCCATCCAGCCGACCTCTCACCGACGGATCCAAGCGTAAGCCATACAGGCTTCGAGTCATCTCAGCCCGACATTGGATATAGTGCGGATGGCAGGTTTGAACAGGCCGTCTTCGGCAGTGATTCCGGCTATGTCGACGTCTGCGATCCGCGCTATGTCAACAACATCCCAGAAAAGGCGGAGCCAATTGATTCTGGGCAGGAAAGCGAGAAAGACGACGAGTGGGGTGCGACCATCGAGGCTGAGTACCCTGGGGATATGTCTGGGACTACTGCTGAGCGGGAAGGCCAGCTTGCGATGGCTGAAGACGATGTAGATATCGATGCAGACGCAGATGCTGATGGCGAGGACGACCTCGAGTTTGAATTGGATTATCCGCCTACCGGCTACACGCCGCCTCCGCCACATCATTCCCATCCACAAGAGAGCACTGCGCCTCAGCGTGGCGATGGCTCCTCGAACCGAGGGAGCACATCGCGTCAAGTCGAGCTCACACCTACTGAGGACGACTACGATGATGATGAGCCTGAAAGCGACGACGATGACAGACGTGATCCAGAATTCGTTCTCCGTCGAACGACTCGGCGACAAATGTCCGCATCCTATCCTACCTCGGAGGGCCGCAGTCTCCGTTCAGGGAGATACAACCCATACCCATCCTCGTACTCTACTTCTCCCCCTGTGGAGGGCTTTACAGACGAGTACAGTAATGGACAGACCCAGGAACGCTTCTCCGCACAACCACTTCGCCCCCGGCGGGAATATTCGCACACATCAGTCTCGCCTGCTGCGTCTGAACCCTACTCACCCGTCTCCGTCGCTGGCTCGGATCTAGCGACTGCTGGAACGAGCACCGCCTCTCGCCGACGTGCCCGTCCGAGCATGGCCGTTCCTATCCCCATTCCCGTTCCGAATCTCACAAAAAAGTCGCGCGGAAGGAGGGTTCCGACTATGGAGGATTTTCAGAACGAGGAGGAGACGCCTGCACCTGCGGCGGCGACCAAGGGAAAGAAGAAGAGCGCGGGCACGCTGATAAAGGGCATGCGGACGTATACCTGCGATGTCGATGGATGTGGAAAGCTGTTTGCGCGAGGAGAGCATCTCAAGCGACATATTAGGAGTATACATACCTATGAAAAGCGTGAGTTCCTTGGTTTTTATGAACGACCATCCGTCCTGATATTATTTCTTTAGCTCATCGATGCCCATATCCGGGGTGCGGTAAGGACTTTAGTCGTCACGACAATCTGGGACAGCATATGCGTGTGCACAAGGACTATGTCCCACCCAAGGACGGCGCCTAGAGCGGCTCAGGGCGACTACAGCTTATGGTTTGGTGTGTTTATGCAACGACGCCATCTTTTTTTCTTCGCAGTGGACGGATTTGTATCTTTTTCAAGTTTGTTTCATTTTATGTTCTCCTTCATCTACTTATGCGATTACGATTCGTTACGACCATAACGCGCACTCTGCTCGCCTCGTTATCGTTATCGGACTTGCTGGACAATTATGAAACCCTGGCTACGCTTTTCCCCCGCTCGACTTCCCCTCTCCCTCCATCTCCCACCCACCCTACCTCCTCAGCGCTGTGCATTTTCTATTGTCTATATACCAAGGTACTCCGGCTTATTCATGCACAGTCATTTGACACGTTCTCGATTCATAGATCCTTCCTATGATTGTATTATCAGCATTACCCCATCCTATCTTCGCATTCTCTGGTTGCACATACATACCAATCTAACTCGCCCTCGCCCTTCTATACTACCGCTGCTATGTAATAGCTCTCCGGACGCGCGCCCTCTTCTCTCTTCCCGTACCATATTTCATCCTACCCTACTCCTGGAACTCGATTTCCTATTGAATGGACTACTTGTATGGTATACTGTAACCCCCTTTAGTCGACGTTTACCTTACATACATACGTTTTATCTACACTACTCTCAGTATTGCCTTTCATAATGAATGCATGGCGAATGCGGATCCAACCTCGAGCTCACCCTTGTTTCGTCGGATAAAGCAATCAGTCGGAAGGTCTTAGGTGAGGTACCAGTGGACGCTTCCATGAGGATAGGTGTGCATTAAAGAAGGCGAAATGCAAACACAAGGGCCAAGGCTAATCTTTTAGGGCAAAGCCTCTTTCTTTCCTTCATTGGCGACCAGCTTCAATGGTTTTTGCCGTTGCGTCACACTGACACCGATCTGGGGCCTGAAACGCGGTTGCCACACGAGGATGAAGTCTGATGAAGTGCACAATAACCGCAACCTGCCTGATCATGAACTATAGATGAAGTCCTGCGACTCTTCAGATTATCTTCCAAAGGTTGTGTGGCGACGAGGATACAGGCTTACAAGATACCAAACTCAACCATCCCACCGGATCACGATCAAGTTATCTTTGCTCCGAACACCCATCATCTGTGGAGAATTAGGTGTGCCTGAAGACAGACTTTGTGTGTAAGCATCATGCACACACAAAGAACTGCAGAAGATCTGCTGAAATCTGGACCTCATCTGGAATTAGGAACTTATCGGAACACGCGTTCAATGCATGAGGCCTGAGGGAGCCTGAGGGTCGATGTAACAGGATGTTAAGCAGGAGTGAGCAGGCATCTTTAGACAATTGCAACGTTCAGCCGGTCCCGGTCCGCACACTTCATCGATGACAACGTCGTGGGCAACAGTGAGGTCACCGATGTGCCTGCACAATGCTATGCGTTGCTTTAAAGGACCTGGGCCGTTTGCTGAAAATAGTTAGCTGGAGATGCATATGCGGCATGAAAATCAGGAACAAAGCAGTGATTGAAATCATGGTTTAGGCCTTAGAGCTTAAGCTTTTAAGGTATTGTGAATCACAATCGTTGCTTGAGACAATAGACTTGCAGGTTGGAAGAAGGGCACGAGACGCCTTGCGGCCCTGGTGGCGCTATGCAGGACAGGATATGATAAAAAGCCAGCGTGTTGCGGAGCGATCTCATTCACGCACCTGTGTAAAATCATACATCGGGGCGGAAATGCAAACCCTTTCAGAAATTCCCCCAGTTTACCCATAGCTCACGCCTCTTCCTGCGTGATGAACATCGATAAGATAGGGAGTGTCTGGTAGGGTCGTGAGAAATCATCCAAGCAAAAGTTTGGATACTTTTAAGATGATAGCAACACGGCCGTGTGCGTCATGAGATTGATTTTCATAGCACGGCTTCATGCAGCGTTTATTGTTACAAGGGCTACTATGATAGATGGATGTGTCTAGATAGACATGAGAGGAATTTGAATCGGAGAACGCAGTAACATACAACCTTGTAGAGGCAGAACAATAACGGGAATAAATACTGGTGCACGGGTAACTTTTGAGAAAGACATAATGGATGCAGATAGTGGAGTGGTCGAAAAATGTCGAGTCTGAGAGGAAAGAATGGTGTCATGCATCGTCTGTCATGATAGCGAAGAACTCTTGTTCGTTAATTTCGCCATCTTGATCAAGGTCGAACTCATCAATCATCGCCTGCCTGAGGAAAACAAGGTATAAGCAAAAAAGCAAGAAAAATATGACGAGAACACAACTCACAGTTCGTCATCATTTAGTCGTTCGCCAACTTCCTTCGCAACTCTCCGCAGATTCCGCAGGCTAATTTTTCCAGTACTGTCATCGTCAAATAGCTGAAACGCGCGTCGAATCTCGTCCATAGGATCTCGTGCGAGTATTCGCTCGCTCACTGAGAAGAAAAGTCAGAAAACGCGTCAAAGGCACGAAGCAAGAAGCTTAAAACACGAAAAACGCGAAAAAAGAGACGCACTGATTTTGGCGAAATCATCAAAACCCATAAGTCCACGACCGTTCACATCATGGTCTCGTAAAATTTTCAACACCTCCGCCTTCTTCAAATCGAACCCTAACGCGCGCATTGCGACTTTTAATTCGTGGTAGTCGATGCATCCGTCTTTGTCAGTGTCAAAAAGCTCAAATGCCTCCTTTATTTCCTGTTTCTGGTCATCCGAGAGTTCTGGCCGGGTATGTGTCCGTCTTTTGGCCTTTTGAGCTGCTGAAGAGCCGTACATCGCGCGAAAGAGGTGGCAGCGGGAAGCAAGAGGAATGGCCAACAGCCAACAGCACGTGCCTCCAGTGCGATGTGGTAAACAGCACCAAACTAACTATACCAATAGTAACTGTTACTCAGTCTCCGGTACATATTTCGGATTCAGTACATCTGAGAGCAACATCTTTTCGAATCAATGAGCGTAGAAGTATGTGGAACTCCCCTTTTCTGAACCAAGGTGCACCCTGACGGCAACTAGATTGTGAGGCTAATTATCTGCGAAGTAACTCAGGTTGAATGCATCCAGCACTAGGTACATTCACTCACATGTTCTCAACGACGGTTCCTTCAAGTTCATACATCATATCTGTTCATGTGGCCATGCAGAAACGAAAGCGATTGGCGTTCTATTCTTGAATTCTTTCTAGTTTAGTTTTCTGAAATCTTGGCAGGGTCATTTACAATGTCCTTACGAACTACGGAGCCTTTGTCTGCTGTTGCTGCGACCCCTAAGACCGTTAGGTTCTATCAGTCTCACACCTAACCAGTCAGATGACTATTAGCTTAACCACGGATATCACAGTTTGTAATGGCTTGGCGCTGGAGTTACTCCGTCTGGCTGATGCCATCGAGGGAATTGGACGTGTCAGTTAGCGCCTTAATTGAACCTCACTTGCACTGCGGGGTAACACCGGCCACAGTCCTGACGATGTCGATAGAAAACGCGAAAATTATCCTGTCTGCTTCCGCTATGTTATATAAAACACAAGCTACTGATTCTTTGTCCTTGGTCTCTCCATAACCATGACACTCCTCCGAAGCTTCGTCGTCTTGGCTTTAGCCATCGCACCTTCTCTTGCCCAGTCAGCGGTCTATGGACAGTGCGGCGGTATCAATTGGACTGGTGCTACCAGTGCGTTCTCTATGTTTCACACTTTGAAACTTTCTGACCATTCAAATAATTAATTATATAGCTTGCGTATCGGGATCAGTTTGCACATACCAGAACGACTATTACTCTCAGTGCTTGCCATCGTCCACGACGGCCTCAAGCACAACCACCTCTTCCACCACAAAGACCACCTCCACCACCACCTCCACCTCCACAAAGACGACTACTACTTCTACCTCTACGACAAAGACCTCCACCTCGACTACCACTTCCAGCACGGCTGTATCCACTGGTTTTGTTAAGACCTCTGGCACCAAGTTTACCCTGAATGGCTCAACCTACACTGTCGTTGGGTAAGTTCAATTACTATGCTCAGTTCTGGGAAACGGCTCACACTGCCCAGAGGAAATTCCTACTGGATGGGTCTGACTGGCCTCAGCACCACCAACATGAACGCAGCATTTGCAGACATCGCTGCTGCTGGAGGAACCACAGTTCGCACCTGGTGAGATTTTCAATAACAAATCCACTTACAAAGTAGATTAATTGAACCTGTCATGTAGGGGATTCAATGAGGTTACCAACGCCAACGGCGACTACTACCAGCTCTGGTCAGGAAGCACCCCTACGATCAATACAGGATCGACTGGCTTAGCAAATTTCGGTAATTTATCATGACAACATGCAAACATTGTCTTTAATTTTACTTTTAGACAACGTCATCGCGGCTGCCAAGGCCAACGGCATTCGCCTCATCGTTGCTTTGTGAGTTTGTATCACTGTTCCTCATCCTTAATGTGCTGAATATCTTTCTATAGGACCAACAACTGGTAAACACTCTCCAATCAATGGCGATTTTCTGGATAATGAACTTGGATTAGGTCTGATTATGGAGGAATGGACGTTTACGTCTCCCAGCTCCTCGGCTCTCAGAACCACGATTACTTCTACACCAACGCTACTGTCATCTCCGCCTACCAGAGCTACGTCAAGACTTGGGTCCAGCGCTACATCAACGAGCCAACGATTCTCGCTTGGGAGCTCGCAAATGAGCCCAGGTGCAGGGGAAGCACTGGGTAGGCTTTGTTTGCATTATATGTGGTAGATATAGACTGACGTCGCTCTTCAGCACCTCCACGGGAACTTGCACGACGACTACCGTCACCAACTGGATCAAGACTATGTCCGCGTACATCAAGTCTCTTGATTCCAACCACTTGGTCGCTATTGGTGACGAAGGTTTCTACAATCAGCCTTCTGCCGCCACCTACCCTTATCAGTGTGTACTCTTTTTCGAATACTTTAAACCACTTCGTTGAGAAATGCTCGTAGGGGAAGCGAAGGTGTCGATTTCACTGCCAACTTGGCTATCAGCACCGTCGACTTTGGCACCTTCCATGTACGTTTATTTGAGATCCTGAGTTTTCGTTTTCATGAAGCTAATTCGAATTTTGTCTAGTCTTACCCCGTGCGTGACTTTTAGACATAATGCCCATTTGTTGTTCACGCCTATATTCTAGGATTCTTGGGGACAATCGGGCAACGAGACTGCTTGGGGTACCCAGTGGATAGCTGATCACGCTGCGTCTCAGGCGTCTGCTAACAAGCCTGTCATTCTCGAAGAGTTCGGTGTCACTTCTAACCAGGCGACTGTTTACACCGCCTGGTGGAATGAGGTCGTCTCATCTGGTTTGGCCGGTGATCTCATCTGGTAAGTCCATCCCACTCTGGATGAAATGACTTTTCTCAACGATTACATTGCACTTTAGGCAATCTGGATCCCACCTCTCCAGGTTCGTTGACACACGATTTTGCTCTTATAGTTTCTGACCCATCTTCGATTTAGCGGTGACACCCCCAACGACGGCTATGCAATCTACCCTGATAGCGCTGTCTATCCTCTTCTCACTGCTCACGCTGCTGCCCTGAAGGCCAGGGGTTGAGTTTGACCTCAATTCCGTAACATCTAGAAAATTAGGGCAATAGGCTGATGTGTATTGTAGTTGATAATATATTGCTTGGCTTGAAAGTAAAGTCAGGGGTTAACTAAGCAGCTTGAGGTGGATGTGTAATGTATTCAAGGGATAGCAGAGTTATTGAAACTGGTTGAACGCGATCATGCTGTTCGGGCATGTAAATAGCCGACAAGACATTCTTGTCAATACCCTCCATCATCACATTATGCCCTCCCATCGTTCTCGTTCAAGGTCGCCTCGTAGAGACCACCGCTCTCGTTCCCGTTCTCGCACGCCAGAAAGCGATATAAAGCTACCTCACAATGCCTTACCGATATCGGAGTCTGATTACTTTCAAAAAAGCGACGAGTTTAGAGTTTGGTTAAAGGATGAAAAGGGCAAGGTCAGTTCGTGGAGTTTGATGCCTAGAGCGACTATTAACAGCCGCACCAACTTCCACAGTATTTTGACGAACTTTCGAGTGATAGAGCCAGAAGGTAAGCACGTTGGTTGCCTGCCTTGGTGGATTTTAATATGTAAGACAGTTACTTTCGCAAGTTCATAAAGGTATGCTCGACTTATAATACAATTTAACGGATATTGGAAATTATTCGTGTGCGCAAATAGGTTTGGAACAGAGGAAAACTACGGAGTAAGTTCTTCCCATTGTACCTTTTAAATGTATATTTGCTGACTTCAGTCCAGAGTCCCTATATGCAGGAATTGACCCATCGTCAGTCTCCGCGAAGGAAAATACGGCATACAAGTGGTCTTTCGTGTCCAAGAGTTCAGCGGCCGATACAGCAGCTCTAAGAGCAGCGCGAGAAGAAATTAGTGCGGCGACGCATAATCGTGAATCTTCTTCATCACAAACAGGGCCGAGAAGAGGACGAATGCAGGGACCCACGTTGCCGTCCGCATCGGATTTGGCTCTTTCTCGAGAACTTGTAGAAGAGCAACGAGAGGAGGAACGGAATTATAAACGCAAACGCGATAAGCTGGAGGCAAAGGAGCGTGTTGAGGATATGGTGGGACCAAAAGAGGTTGGTCGGGAAGGGATGCTGGAGAAGAAGAGGGCGAAGCGTGAAGCGGATCGCGGCTTTAGGGAGAAAGGCGATGAAGGACTCGAGGCCGACGAGTCTACACTAATGGGTGGTGGGGATAGCTTCAAGGCAATGTAAGTGCCTAATCTCGGCTTTACGTCTTCGTTTACTCAGCTTTCTATCCAGGATCGCTAGGAGAGACGCGGCAAAAAGCAGGACGAGCGCCGCGAGAGACGAGAAAGCTGCTGCTGCCCGTGAGCGAGTAACTGCGATCAAACAGAAAGAACAGGTGCGTCTTATTTAGTTATTGTGTTTATTTCAGAAATTAATTTTTATTGCTACAGGCTACCATGGACATGTTTCAGCAGTTGGCAAAGCAGAGATTTGGGTAGCCAGCATGCTAGCAGTTGTCGTTCAATTCACCCTAGGAGTGTCGTCATTCTATACGATTTCTTTGATCTAAATTCAAGCAGCATAATGTGGAGCCATCGTCATCCTTCTCAGCATAGCAGAATCATCTCCGTGAAAACAGTAAAGACATCCATCCTCTTCTGCGTGATGGTGAATCCGACGCGCAGTCTTCTTCGTCACCTGAGGTCTGGATATTCCTGAGGTCAACAATGCGTGAGCCGACAACTACGGATTGCATACCAAATTAGGCCGAGTTGGTCCTTGGCCGCGGTGCAATGTGGGGATGTCCTAAAATATGGGCGTCAGCACAAGGATACGTCAAGAACACAGTGCGCACTACATAGTACTCCGCGGGTAAAGGATGATTGGTCTATTGGAACGGAAGGGGAGATCACACCAACGTATTTGGTTGACGACTGAGGTCCTCACCAGCGTCGCATTGCTAGGCCATGACCCGACGTTTGTGAGATGGGAAAGCGAACGTGGTGTTGTTGAGAGTGTGGGCTAATAACCACACTCGTATATAAGCCATGGGGGGTCTCCAGCACAAGTGTCAAACTTACCGAGAAAGAGCGTGCGAATCGTTTAGCAGCCGCTTTTAACTGTTTAGCGCGCGATGTTGAAGATATTGGTCGTTGATTCTGGAATCGTTGTAAATGAACGGTTAGCCGCATACAACAAATTCATCATACCACTTCCACAGTCGTCTGGGATTCAGAATTCATGGGTATGAAACGGGGCTTCGAGAGATTCCGCTTTATGTGTACCACTCCCTTCTGCAACTCCTTCCTTTTAAAATCCACCTCATCATTCAAACCTATTCAAAAGCACTAGTGCCGCCAGCAGGCCCATGTGGCCAAGAGCACATCATATAAAAATACGTTAGTGGATGATGCACTGTTCGTCACGCCGCGGTCCACGAGATCCAATTTTACATAGATTCTCCAGCGCAATGTCCAACTTGGCTCTGAATCCGAAGGCCAATTGCCAAGTGAGCAAGGTCCGATCCCGATATTATGCTCTTCGCATGCAACCTAACGCATATATATATGCATCGGACTAGTATCGGTGTAAGTGAATTGGTGCGCTTCTTCGGAGGTGCTGCCACGACCAGTCGGACTCGCAGATCAGTCTAACTCTGATTCCATGCGAACTGTTCGTTATGCGGCACTATATCGCGAGCTGCTCAAGTTGAGAAAGATGAGTCACATGAAGCTCAAACGAAGGGAATCTTATCTATTTCTGTGGAAAAAAGTCTAGTCAACGAAGTCATTGCATCGGAGATAGCTGATATTCCATATTCACTGGTGTTGTAAGATCGCAGGTGTTTGTTCTTCGAGCGAATATAGACGCCCAAATCAAATGAAGCTCAAGCCACAAAACCTAGTCCTGCTGAAGACCGAAAGTCGACGTTGTGTACTATAGATAGCCGATACACTACATTCACTGCCACTAGGGTTGCAGAGGGCAAACGCTGTCGTTCGAAGAGAAACGATTCAAATCTAGATCGTCGGAATGAGATACCCGAAACAATACAGCAGCATTATCACCAATATATTATACATCACCCACATACACTAGCACCAGCACTAGCAACATCTCTATCCTTCGATATTGAATCTCTCCACTCCTGACTCCTACTCCTACTCCAAACCGACATGCAAACCTATGCATCCCCATCCCCAACCCATCCAATCCTGAAAAGCCTATATCCAGACTCATCCGCCCTCCCAACACCCTCCTCTTTCCCCGCCTCTTCCATCTCCAGAATCCTCAACGCCATCCCTCCAGGCTCCGGAACCAGTGGTGCCTCGTCGAACGCGAGTCCGACGCTTTCTGCGAGGCCTTCGTGCCGCCCTACCTGCCGAACTGCGTTGAACATCCAGAATACGCCGCCGGTATCTAGTTCTGGGTCAGTGGGCGTGGACGTGGAGTTCGGGTTGGAGTTGGGATGGGGAGAAGGCCGGCGAAGCAGTTTCTCGACGCACTCGCGGATCCAGCGCGCGTGGTCGGGGTGATATATCACGTCTGCGGCGAGTATGACGTCGAAGGGCTCGTCGAAAGGCGTGGAGGTAGCGGGTGATTCCCAATCTAGGGCGTGGACTTGAACTGGGACTTGGCGTGATGATGTTGAAGAAGATGAGGACGAAGAGAGAATATTAGCAACGACGTTCACAGCCAAATTCGCAAGAACATCCGGATGAAAATCCGTCGCTATAATCGTCGGCTGAGGCTCCTCCCCCGCAAGCAACTTCGCAGCGAGGATACTAAGCAAGCCCGTCCCCGCACCTAGCTCCAAAACGCGCAATGGATTCAACGCACTCTTCGCAGACCTCACCGGGGGCAACGAGAACTCTATGGGCGACGCACATATCCGCTTCCCGAAGCGAATACAGCTTCCCCAGCTCTGGAGTCCGACAGATGTATGGTCGTCCTCCAGCATCTGCGCATCGTGCAGCTGGACCTCGATAGGATCGGACGTGCTGGGAGTGGGGAACGAGAAGTGGCGGACCATAGTGGGTCCTTCGTCCTCGTCCTCGTCATCACCGTCATCATCATCATCGCCATCACCATCGCCGTCGCCCTTCGCAGGTACGTCACCCATAAACAGAGCGAGAATGGCTGTAGCATCGTCAAGCAGATCCGCACGGAGCCCCTGCTCGTTTTCACTACCGGCAGAGCAGATCCAGGCATCGGAGCGGGAGATGAACCCCGTCGTCCAGCGCACCGCGAACTCGCGCTCGAGGCAATCAGCTCTGAGGACCTCGAGGCGCTCGGCGTTGTGCGTTATCGACCCATCCGCGTGTTTAATTTCATCTTCGTCCTCGTCTTCTTCTGCCGATGCGTACCCGGAATCAGGGACGGCGGTATCGTGGATCCGAGTGAGGAGGGTGCGTTTAGGGAGTGTGAGACTTGCGGGGAGGGGGGGTGGCCAGTAGAGGGTACGGAGCTTTGATAGGGCCTCGGATAGAGTTTGTGTGGATTGTGAAGAGAGACGGGCGAGTGCGGGGAGGAATACGGTTGGGTGTTGTGTGCGGTCGGTAGTAGTAGTGGTGGCCATTATGTAGGTCCAGTATGAGTATGTAGTAGTCTATCTTGGTCTGAAAAAAAAAAATCCGGAATGTGGGGAATCGAGAGATATCCAATGTATATCTCTATCTCTATCTCTAGCAGAAAGAGTTCAAGTTCGTCTATATGTATATGCAGTCGAAGTCGTTTAATGTGTCGTCGTCGTGGCAAGGGCAAGGTCTAGTTGAGCATCTTGAGAACGGAGAGGGTAGTATTAGACAAGGACAGGCATCGCAAGAGAGCGGACTGAGGCGGTGATATATCAGCAAGGAGGCAGAGAGTCAGAGAGAGGTTAATACGCTATAAATATCGATCACGTTCATCAAAAATTTCGAAAAAATATTGATCCATTCCATCATGCGGGTGCGCACGTGTGCCGAGAATAATTTGAAAACCTCGAGGCCGATGGACAATACACGTAAATACCGCCCTCGATGTCCGCGCCGACGATAACGATCAGATACGAGCTTCAACCGCCTGGGCAGGTGTTGAAGGAGGCAGAAGCAGGGGGGCTCAGCACATCAAAGACCGAGACGCATGTCGTTGATGGGAAGATTCCGACAGGCGGAGAGGGTCAGTTGGGAGTGTATTACGGCGCGCTGAGGACGGCGATTGCGCAAGCTAAGGATCAACTCGGAAATGAGTTGACGGCGTGGAGGGATACTGTTGGGAAGGCGGAGTTGAGTAAGGAGACGGCGAAGACGTTGAAGTATGATGCGGATGAAGAAGAGGAGGAAGAATGAATAGAAAGAAAGAAAGAGAAAAGAAAAATCTTAAGACGTTGAAAAGGTTCGGAAATAATTATAATGCAATGTCACACCGGTGGATTGAATGTTCAATAGAACCTCCTGCAGGAGAAATTAAAGCAATTATCGATAAAGTACCCAGCACGACAGCAGCTGGCGACGACGACGCGTATGCTCTAGTTACGTTTGTCCTTCCCTCTGGGGCGCTCCCGAATAACCATCTTGTTGCTGTTCTTCGGACCCTTGGGACCTGGTTTCCTCGTACGCGTTCCTTTAGTACCCCAGCCCCAGATAGACACAGGGTGTTTGTTGGACTTGGACTTTCCACGTCCACCACCATGCGGGTGATCACATCTACAATGTAGTAGTCAGCACTTTGTCGTATGTCGAATGAAATATAAAGAATAAACGTACGCGTTCATGGCAACACCACGCACTGAGGGCCTCCGGCCAAGCCAGCGTGAACGACCAGCTTTTCCGAGATTGCGGCTCTTCCAGAGCGGGTTGCTGACCTTGCCTATGGTTGCACAACAATCGGACAAGATTTTGCGGACTTCGCCGCTCTGCAGACGGACGTGCGAGTAGCGCTGGTTCTCCTCGTGACTGACAATCTGGCCAAACGAGCCAGCGGAGCGAACAAGGATACCTGGGCCAGTAACCTTGAGGGCAATGTTGTGAATCACAGTCCCTGGAGGCATGAGTTTAAGCGGGAGGACGTTGCCGGGTTTGAGGGTCTTTGTGCGCAGGATACCTAGCGCGAGTGTATGCGCAGAGGACTCCATGCTCTTCACCCTGTCCTCCAGCGACAAAGCCTGTCCATCATTTGCCGGTACGTCCCTCTCAGCCTCAGCCTCAGCCTCAGCCAGCGCCGCTTCCTCCGCCTGCTTCTTTGCAGCATCCAACTCGGGTATGAATCCCTCCGGAATACCCTGCCTAAAGCTCTGCACCTCGTCTCCAGCCCGCATCCCATCCGTCGCGAGAATATACTTCCACTTCTGCGTCCCCTCGTGCTGGGGGTCCCGGCTGCACACGAGCGCAATATGCGCCGACCGCCCGGGGTCGTACTCGATGCGAACAACGTCATATATGCCCGCCTCCTCTCGCACAAAGTCGAGAGTACGGATGCGCTGGCGGTGGCCTCCACCGCGGTGTCGCACTGTTATGCGTCCATGCGCGTTACGTCCACCCTTCTTGCGCTTCGCGATGGTCAGCGAACGTACCGGGCGGCCCTCATAGATGTGTTCATTCAGTGGTCGCTTCAAGTGGCGGAGACCCGGCGTTACGGGCTTATATGTTTTGAAGAGCAACGTGGACCTAGAGAGTGCGCTTTGGATGTCGGCACTGGGAGATTTTTTTTTCTGGAGTTTCGTGGCGTATGTGCGGAATGAAGGGAGGGGGATTTGGGACGCGGTTTGCCGTGCTGAGGAGGAGGAGAGGCAGGCACGGAGGAGCGCGGCTGAGCCGCCTCGCATTGACGAGAACATGAGAAATTTATGACAACCTCGAAAAGGAAATATCTGCTATTGGCTTTGTTTGGTTTGTCAACAGACGCGTTCCGCTTTCTTCTCTCACACAAACACGCGTCGAGACCCATGAATTCTTTTTCAAAATCTCAGCGAAATTTAAAGCTTTAGATAGCCATCCGTGCCAATTATTACTCAACAGTTTTTCAGAGTTTCGGCTTCATCCTTTAATGCGATCATCGTCGCCCACAATACCATAAAACATGCGTCCAGATGCTTGTTGTGCTACACAGGAATTGGTGGACAAAACACGATGGCTTTATTCCATGAATAATAAAGAGTGAGTGACTCTGCTTACACTAACCTTAACTTCACAACTTGGGAGCAGGTGATTGGGACTCGTTAAATTGGACGCGGCGAGACAAACACAACCACTGGCAAGCGCATCGCGCAAGTTCTCCAGTACAGCATCAGTATGCTCATGCCAGCTTTCCGAAAGTTCACTATATGGAAGTCTTACATCCCATATAGAGGCGATAATCCGGAAATTGGCAAGAAAACTGGTATTGCTGTGCGACATGGGAAGCGCAAGTCAAATGGTTTCGAGCCATTGAAGAACTCGTACAACAGCTGGACGAGGCTCTACCCCCCCGCCTTGAAAGTTCCAACGAATAACAAGCTTGATAGTAAGCATCTACGTTAAAGCACCAATTGTCAAATATACCGATTTGAGTATTAGGAACGCAGTATTTTTTTCCAACTCTAAACAACCAGCTACTCTCTCCATGCATCGAAATGGACCCTTTTCACGTCGCCTGGCATTCACATCTGTTATCAATGTCGATCGTATCCCATCTCCCTGGCTTCAATCATCACAACTCAAGTCGACCCTTTAGTATTTGTCATGACCTCCCACAACATTCCAAGATTACAGAATCATGAACAACGATAAAAGATAAAATATAGGTCTGGACCAGTATTTCGCCTTCCGCACAATATCTCTTGTCGCATGCTCAGACCCACGCGCCCTGAGGGCCATGCCCAATCCAAGTGACTCTTTCATATATTATCTGTCTCGTCGAATCACGTTATCAGCTACATGTCGGAACCCTCGGACTCCACTACATTCTGGGGATATTTCTCTGATTTCGTTACTTGTATCGAAAGCTTAGGTGCTTTCAGCCCGCCATCTCCAGAATATCGTGCTTGACATGATTTTGATTCTCATACAGCAGACTAATGCCGCGCGGATACCTTTCAAAAGTGAGTTATGTATCGCTTGTCTGTTTGATCACAATAAGTCTCATGATAATTCTATCCACTTGTGGCAGGTAGACTTTACCATTTAAGAAGCGAAACGAGTCTATGTACCATCTGGGGCATTGTAATCATTTTGCGCCCGCTAAATCTCCATGCATTGAACATATGTCGTCTCCCTTTGCCGACTCTTTTAAATATGATGTCAATCTTAATTCTCTGTACACTGTGAAAACCTCTTGGAAAAGACACCACTTCGCTAGCTCTGAGTCTCGTTAGCTGCATTTCATTCTATGCATATTCCCCTTACTTGCACCAAATCTACCCATACACATCGCTCTGTCACGATCAAAGAAGCTGGTGCCAGCGCAAGTGCTTGATTCTCTGGATCTTGCTCTCATTAATGATTATAATACCAAACCTCGTGGGTGCTCGCTCGCCATGACAAAAGAACATAGCTTGAGCGTTGATTTGATTACCGGCAATATTGGAAATATTTCCATGTTCTGACGGTTGCTGAACATGCTCATACCACATTAATACTTCGTTTTGAGGCTCTTGTTAACTGACGGAATATCAATTCCTCTGAGTTTACGAAATACCAATGGACGATCAACATCAACTAATCGAATACGCTTAACAAGCGTTCACTTAAGACAACATTCTCAATTAACCTTATAGTTGATACTGAAGTTGTGAAGCGCTTGACATTAACTACAGTATGTTCAGCCAGAAACCTCGCTCTGCTTGACTTACTCGCGGTCATTGGCATGATGGCATTGCATAACATTTTCTTATTACCTGAAGATTCCAGATGAACAAAATGCCTTATAACTTTGGGGTTTATACGCACCTTTTCTTAAGATTATGCAGGAATGATTCTCGTTCTGCATTGCTAAGTAAGGGCTGCATTAGTGCCCCATACGATTCATAGTAGATGCAGGAAGATGACAGAGCTGAAGTATGAACTCCAGATCGTCAAGTCTAGTTTGGCTTGAGAGCAGAATTAATAACAATAACGTTCGACCAGACCCCAGGAGAAGTTGTGCAAGCAGATGTATATTCATACACAATATTAATAGTGATATGAGGATAGTTGATCAGCGTGTCGCAGTTAGATCCCGAGATTTTCTTACTATTAAGCCCTAGCAATAAAAAAGAAAAAAAAAAGCTGGCATTTATGAAAGGAAAGGAAAACTGAAGTTCGAAGCTGGAGGATGGAAGTTGAAACTAGGAGGAAGGAATTTATTTCTTTGTTTGGCTCTGAAAACAGACGCGTCTTGTCTTATTACGACCATGGTGAGCTTCATTCGACAGTTCGTTCTTCTTACCCTGATACATCTGAAATTCAATTTTACCAGGCAATGAGCATAACTACGGGGACTTCAGAGCTGCGCGATATCACAAAAATGGAGCGGATAGGTTCGTCAGGACAGAATAAATTGTTGCAACATACCTGACAACTTCATCTGTAGGCGCTCACTCGCATATCCGCGGCTTGGGCCTAGATGAGCGGCTTGAACCTCGAGGAAATTCACAAGGAATGGTTGGGCAGGCGAAGGCGCGAAAAGCCGCTGGTATGATTCTCAAAATGGTGCAGGAGGGACGGATAGCTGGTCGCGCGATGCTTTTTGCTGGCCCCCCGTCGACAGGAAAGACGGCGATTGCATTAGGCGAGTATTTAAACTCTGCAAGAAATAGCTATGTCTTATTTTTTCGGTAGGCATGGCGCAGACTTTGGGTTCGGACGTGCCGTTTACCATGATCGCTGCAAGCGAGGTTTTTTCACTCTCAATGTCCAAAACCGAAGCCCTCACACAAGCTTTCCGACGGAGTATTGGTGTCAGAATCAAAGAGGAGACAGAGCTTATTGAGGGTGAAGTTGTGGAGATTCAGATCGACCGGAGTCTTACTGGGGTGAGTAGTCTTCCATTCTCACGTCGTCTACTTCTGACTTTGAATGGATGAAAAGGCCACGAAAACTGGGAAACTTACTATCAAGACTACGGACATGGAGACGATATATGACCTCGGTACGAAAATGATTGACGCCCTTTCGAAAGAAAAGGTGCTTGCAGGCGATGTGATCGCCATCGACAAGACCTCTGGAAAAATCACAAAACTCGGACGCTCATTCGCAAGATCCCGAGATTACGATGCCATGGGCGCGGATGTTTGTCTTGCTCACTTTCTTCCCAGCCGTTTCTTAACCAGTGGCCTCTCTACAGACGAAATTCGTACAATGCCCAGAGGGCGAAATTCAAAAACGCAAAGAAGTCGTACACACGGTTTCGCTACACGAAATAGACGTCATCAACAGCCGCACGCAGGGCTTCCTCGCCCTCTTCGCGGGCGATACTGGCGAGATCAAGCCTGAACTACGAAACCAGATCAACACTAAGGTCGCAGAATGGCGAGAGGAAGGAAAGGCTGAGATAATCCCAGGTGTACGTCTTTGTAGGCTCTTATTCATCCATCTGTTAACTTACGTACTCTGTAGGTCCTCTTCATTGACGAAGTGCACATGCTTGACATTGAATGTTTCTCGTTCCTAAACCGAGCACTTGAAAACGAGCTATCCCCGCTCGTGATCATGGCCTCGAACCGTGGAATGGCGCGTATACGTGGGACCAAGTTCCGCAGCCCCCACGGCCTTCCTGTCGACCTTCTTGACCGCGTTCTCATTGTCAGCACGAAGCCATACGAGGAAGACGACATCCAGCAGATTATCCAAATCAGGTTCGGGACTTTTTTTTTTTTCTGGGCCTGACCTTTGCTTAATGTGTCTCTTACTTAGATGCGAGGAAGAAGACGTGACACTGACGGAGGAGGCTAAGGCTGTTCTTACAACTATGGCACTGCAGACGACGCTGCGGTATGCGTTAAACCTGATCTCGTGTGCTCAGATCGTGGCGAGGAAACGCAAGGCAGAGCAAGTCGATGTGGAGGATCTGCGCCGCGCGTACACGTATTTCATGGATGAGAAGCGCAGTGTTCAATGGCTCAAGGAGCAACAAGGGTCGCTTGTATTTGAGGAAATCAGGGCAGAGGGAGATGAAGATGTGCAAATGGAGTCGTGAATGGAAGAACTCTGTTATAGATGAGTCTGTTACAGACATGTATATCATTGTGACATATAATTGGTGTTTTATTGATTGTGTTAGATTGCTCATGAACACGTTACGCTGCTATAAATGATGTATAGTTACGGATGCGCCATCGCAAGTCTACAATGACTCCGGAACAAGGTCAATAAGGTCAACGAGTGCACCATTGCTATTGAGGGAAGCCTGGATGAACGCAACATCGCGCAATGCTTCCAAGGGGTGTCCAATATCCAATCCCTCCTTCCCTTCAACCACGCTCAGGAACGCCAGTATCTCTTTCTCTATTCCCTTGACCTTCTCCTCAATGACCTCCTCCTTCTCTTCTTCTTCCCCATTCTCATTCTTGACAACAGACTTAACCGTGATTTTCCACACACCTGCGACCTGGTTCACAGAGAGCCAGCCCTCCGTACCGGTGAAGAGGAAGCTGTCAGTGACGGGGCGCGACTTTGTAGGTGAAGCGAAGGTAAGCTCTGCGGTGCCATGGAAGGAGGTGCCGGCGCGAACGGCGACGTTGATGGTGTCGTGAGGGGCAAGATATTCTTTGTTAAGGGAGGCAAAGCCGGAAAGGTGGGTCATGCGTGAGGGAAGCATGATTCTAAGGGCTGCAACTGTGTGCTGTAAAAGAATAATAGGGAAATAAATAGAGGTATGTGGTGAGTGATCAGAGGATACGTACGACACCCCCATCAAGCTAGATTCGCGATAAATATCGGAAACATTAAACCCAGACCATGATTTGTTACTCACCAAGAAGCCACCTTGATACTAGAGAGGTAATCAATTAACATTTATGTCTTACCAAAGTAATGAAAGGACGCACGTCAGGAATAGTACGCCATGGGGTTTTGTACCATTTAGAGGATTTGTCGATGTAATTATACACAACCGTCCTGAAGAAAATAACCTTGCCAATCTTCCCAGCCTTAATGATCTCCGCAGCCGCACGGAATCCAGGCTCGGCCTCGAAGTTCTCTGCAACGCGCCAGATCAGGCCTTTCGGTTTGTAAATTTCATTGTATCTCTTGATCAGCTCAAGTCCTGATTTGACGTCTGGCGCCACAGGCTTCTCTGAAAGGACGTGTTTCCCGGCAGCCAATGCCTTGATGACTATGGATGGCTGGAGTGTGATGGGGAGCACAACTATGACAGCACTAATGTCCGATCGCGCGAGGAGGGCATCAAGATCTGTGGGCGATGCTGCGTCGGAGTCGTAGTAGGCGTCTGGAGGGGAAGTAAGATTGAGAGATTTAGCAGCAGTGGCAGCGAATTCGTCTGCAGATTTCTGAGATCGAGAGTATACTGCTCTCAATGGAGGTGCTAAGGCACCCAGGGCAACAAGAGCGGGTAAATGGGCTATGTTCCAGTAGATTAGATGTCGTGTAATCAGTGAAACAGGATCCTTAAAACACCTTCTGTAGCAAAGATTCCTGCGCCGAGGATTGCTATACCGGAAGACATGCTGGGCTAGTTGGTGTCGAGGGTCAGGAACTTGCTTATGCATTGAACTCTCCTAGACAGAAAATATTGGTGCCGAGCCGGCTAGCGGCATTATGCATAGACGTCTGCTGATCTTTACTCATTTACTGATGCATATGTGATGGCTCGGATGATAAGCCCTAGAATGTCAGATGTACAGAAAAACAGTACCAGACAGTACCTTTGCTTTATCCTTGTCTGCTTCACTTTCAGCTCTGATTCATAAGTAGTTTACTGGAAATCAACAGGCCTTCCTCCATTGCTTCCATAATACTGGATATACCAGTCAACAATTGGGCTCCTAATTCATAGTAAATAGTAATTTCAAACGTATGACATATGTAGTGTGGCGGTAAGCCTCGAGGCTCAATTTCATCGACGTGATCGTGGATATCACCGCGGTCGCCACCACGTGGAGGCAATGGACCCACAAATCCCACTTTCGATCAATGTGATATTGCATAGAATGGCTCTCTTCCTCCCACGACAACCTCTGGCTGTAGTCACTCACTGCTATGGCTGCTTTTGTTCAAGGACATAGCTATATGGCTAGCGATCCATTTTTCGATTCCAGTTTGGGTAACTTCAACGAATCTAGTACTCTGACCACTGCCCTGGACGATCACATATTCCATGTCTGGGAAGTTAGAGAGATGGACAGTGCTGTTGCGTCTTCGATGTAAGCTTTATCCAAATAACCGGATTCTATCTTGTGTCTTATTTCTTTTTTCCAGCGACCGCATCTCGCCTTTGCCACCCCGGAATACGATTGATGAACTAACTGAAGGCTTGGAAAGCCTCAGTATATTTGGCCGAACGAAGGCACAGTATGACAAGTTATCCTCTCAACTGATAGCCTTCAATTCATTTTCTTTTGTCTTCTTAGAGTCGTCCTCGATCCTACTCTAAATTGCGGAAGCGACGCCCAGTTCCAGCGGTTTATGGTACTAGGAGATGGCGATGTGGTACCTGTCGTGACCTTGGAGGAGATGAAAGGGATCAAATTTCCCCCCTATCCTCCTGCCTACACATTCGAGGGCTCCTCTCCTGATGATAATAATGTGACACTGACTCCCGGGACTCTTGACAAGGAATCTAGCGCTGGTGCAGTCGGTGGCCTGCATGTGAGCCATGCAGGCTCTGTGGAATTAGGAGAGCAACAATGCCTCAACGAACTTCTTCCTCAAGACAATTTTCTTGATTCTATTTCGGGCTTTTCTGCTTCAACCGACATTCCTCTGCACCCTAACACAGCAGACGAGGTACCTCCGCTAAGCGGCGATGCTACACCCCGCGATGAACGACAAATAATGTCTGCCTCTTCGAACTATCTTCAAGATTTCATGTCTCTTTGGGACAAGGAACGCTCCAGTGATATTTCCTCGTCGCATTCAATCTCTACGCAACTCCTTGTCAACCCCACTCAATTGTCAATAGTTTCTGACCCTGACGTTCCCGCTGATGCATCACTTGTACATGAGTTTGCATCGATTCACCCTGCAGCCGATCCCTCGACAATCCCTAAACCATCATCTATCCTTAATCAGCTGGCTGACGTTCCAGATTCTTCAGCACCTCATATGAATCGTACTCTGGGGATTTTCACCGACGCCCAAGATCAACTTACATCACTTTCCTTCGATTTCAATTTTTCAGATGACCCTCGTGGAACTCGTGAGAGAGTGCCACTTTTCACTTCGGTATGCGCAGCCCAACGCGTGCTCCATGTCTAACCTCTTCAACTGACATACGCATTTAGGACAAGGCCCTTTGTAAACTACTTAGAAACAATCTATCATCAGTTTTCCCTATTAAGGAAGCTCTTCCTCGCCAAACCCTCCCCTACCCTATCGAGAGAGCAGGCGAGATTCCGCCACCTTCATCTACTACTATGAACCACTTCGATTTCCTGTTGGCGCACAAAGCACACAAAATGGAAAAGGAAACCCCCTCAACAAATCCATTAGTTTCATTCAGTCAGTTGTCAGAAGCATCGACATCGCCTTCTGACCCTCTAGGCCCACCGGGTCTGTCGCCGAGTTACACCGAAAGCTCAATGGAATCGATGTCGTTACGCACCCCGGTCGACTGTCTATCGCCCACATCACTTTCCTTCGCGTCGCACAAGCCCCTCATGGACCAGATGCCGATGTCCTTTATGCATTCCCTACCTTCCCAAGACGCATTAGCTAACATAACGCCAGAGCTTTTCCTGAATTTCGACATCGGGGATATTGACTTTGAGTTAGTCTCTGGGGCTCCACAACAGCTGGACGATAACTCTCGCCGTCGCGTTACATATAAAGCGGCTGAGGTCCATGAGAAAATCATGGAACAAGTGGCGCCTTATACACTATCACCATCACCGCCCAAGAAGAAGAGCAAAGGCAAGGCTAAAGCCCAGGCTGGCAGTAGCACTGGAAGCAACGGGTCTCCTGAGCCTTGTATCAATGCCAGTGGCAGTCGCAACGCTATCAAAAAGAAAAAGAAACGCGAGGAAGCAGATAAAGTCCGGTGCGAGATTGGCGGCTGTAACGGAACATTTTTCTCGAACTGGGAGCTCAAGCGGCATCTGAAGAACCTTCACGGGATAGGCGCCGAGACCCACAATGCTGTGTGTCCCAAGTGCGGGCGACATTTTGCGTCTAAACGCAAGGATTCGGTGGACAGACATCTGGAGTTGAATGCATGCGGAAAGAGGAATCCGCGCAAGCCGCCGAGGAACCATTTTATCAATACCGTGACGGAACAGCAGTGATTATGCATATGTCTGTGTCGGTGTATGAGGTGAGGGTTCCTGTAATTCTCGAGTCTATAGTGAGTTGACGGATGACGCCGACGTCCGGCAGGCCTGCGTTCTTGCTTTGTCGTCGCTTGTTTTATGCTTTTGAATATCTGCATAATGCACATGTACCCATATATGTATGCTTTGCAGGACTGTATACTTTTCTTCTTCTTTGTTTGCCCCATGCGCATCCCTTTTTCGACATTGTCAGACTCACGTTGGGGATTATAGTTCCGAGTTGTATCACTGCCAGCGATATTAAGCCAAAGACGACAAAGAGTTACACGTACGGCACTTGCAAAGATTTCGGTACACGTGCCGTCCACGAGGGCCTGGCTAATGTGGCGGATGCAAGACAACAGCCACGTAGAAGTGAGCGCTCATTCAAGTGTTGGTGCCATCCCTTACCAGGCACCGTGTTCGCGGTGGAAGCTAATGGTCGTCTCGAGGTGCCGTATTGCTACTTAAGCAGGTCTGGGAGTCGCCCGTACCCTGGTCTGTGTCAAGCTAAATTCCAGCTTTATCAGAACTTCCGTCCAAAATAATTCACAACCCAATTCAGTTATGTACGCCCTTGAATTTATGATTTTGGCGCTTGGTGACCTTATTCTTTGTAGGCCTAGTGTCCCGATTTCCAAGTGGCATTCATTTCACCTGCGCGGCTTCAAAACAGAGTCGACGAACCAGCCCAAAACTGAGGACCTTGAAGACTTAAGTCTATTTGGGCGGACAAAAGAGCAGTATGTTACACCTACTTTAGATCGCTATTCCTACTAACGATCGAGTGCACTAAATCAGGATTGTTCTGGACCCGCTTCACTCTGGTAATCGTGTAGAATTCAAGGAATTCATGTACGACCTTGACAACAACAAGATACCGATCGTCAGTTTGAGCGAAATGAAAGGGTCCAAGAATTATCTAGGCTTACCGGAAAGAGGGACATTACTGCTCCCTATCACAGAAGCAAAATAGCAGTATATGCAGGGATTTTTGCATGGAGGTTGTTTTGAAACTAGCGGGTGGAACTGGCTTCACAACTGCAGCGACAGCTCCATATACATCGAAAGCGTCATCGGAGGCCTTTCATATCACAAGGTCCAAAGGCTGGTGTACATAGTCATTTTAGCTGTAAGAAACTTGGCCGCTATACCGGAACATTTTCTATTTAGGCATGACGCCGATGTGTTGAAGATTGTTCGTGATAAGTCCTCAACAGTGGATGATTCAAACTTGACGAACGAGTGTGGATTATCTTTGGAACTTATTCTTCATATTCATCATATCTCGAGAGCATGACATCTTCAGTCTATTCGTCTCGCTGGTCGAGTATGGGGTCGGGTTCAGAGGATTGTGGCTGGTCTCGTGGAGTCTTCTTAATTTATTTTGCGCAATTTATGTATTTCGCACGCAGTGGTGGCAAGCTTCTCCCGCTGGAGTTTAATGCTGACTCCACTTGCAATTTTATCTAGGTCTATCGTGGTATAGTACTTGTGCTATACCCTAGCTATTATGTAGTGGAAGTAGATATCAATATAGTAACATAGGCGGCCTAGTAACTATTTAGTTATGTTCAATACAGGAGGTATTTATCACCGACCAGTAGCCCTTTAAGCCCTTCGTATCTCGCTCAAGGAAAAAGAAATTGAATGCTTCTAGAAACTGATACTAGAAACTGATACTTAGAACTTGAGTTCGCGAACATGATTTGGATGATAAGAACGAAGAAGTTCTCAACAAGTCCAAACATTTGGTGTTTAATCACTTCAAGAATCGTTTTGAACTGGTGTCGCAATTCTCTTCCGCTAGCTGAAAGTGTTAAAAAGAGGGACAAGGGATGTCGACGACTCTTGAAGATGTACAGCATTTCTTTCTTTGAGTCAGTGATTAATTCTTACTAACAAGAAACAAGGTTCTAGTAACAGCTTTCCAATCACACTTGGGCTTCCACTTAGCCATTCCTAGCTTTCAAAGCAGCAGCGTGGTCAGCAAGGAGAGGGTACACGTCACTAGTGGGGTAGATCGCGTAACCATCGTTGGGAGTGTCACCGCTGAAAAGATGAAGTCAGAACACATGTTATCCTTGGTCTCGATGCAGAAGATACAAACTTTGTGAGGTCAGATCCGGATTGCCTGGTAGCATACAGTGTAATTAGTAAGAGAATCTTCCAGGTGGGGAATGCAACTTACCAAATGAGGTCTCCAGCCAAACCGGAGGACACGATCTCAGCCCACCAGACACCGTAGACACCGGTCTGGTTAGAGGTGACACCGTACTCCTCCATAATCACAGGCTTGTTTGCGGACGCTTGGGAAGCAGCGTGGTCGGCAATCCACATCTGACCCCAAGCACTCTCGTTGCCGGATTGACCCCAGGAGTCGGGGTAGCACTGAGCCGTAAAAGAAAATTAGATATCATGTTGAAAAGTTTTATAATTTAGACGTACGTGGAAGGTACCGAAGTCAACGGTATCGATCAACAGGTTGACTGCAAAGTCAATGCCCTCGGAACCCCTAAACATAGTCTCAACAAAAAGAATTACGACTAGTGAGAGTAGATACTTACTGGTAGGGGTAGGTAGCAGCTGATGGCTCGTTATAGAAGCCTTCGTCACCAATAGCAACCAAGTGGTTAGAATCGAGAGACTTGATGTACGCAGACATGGTCTTAATCCAAGCGGTAACGGTCGCCGTCGTGCAGGTTCCGGTGGTGGTACCAGTGCTTCCTCGGCATCGGGGTTCATTTGCAAGTTCCCAAGCAAGAATGCCAGGCTCGTCAATGTAGCGTTCAACCCAAGTCTTGACATAGTTCTGGTAGGCGGCGACAACAGTGGAGTTGGTGTAGAAGTAGTCGTGATCCGCCGAGCCGAGGAGCTGCTCGACATAGACGTCCATTCCTCCGTAGTCAGACCTAGATTCAAGTTCATGTTGGCAAGCCGAGAAGAAACTTCTTTTCGTACCAGTTGTTAGTCCTGGAAGGCATCATAAGCATTTCACATAGAACGCGTCAGGTCAAATTAACGTACAGAGCGACAATGAGGCGAATGCCGTTGGCCTTGGCAGCTGTAATGACATTGTCGAAGTTCTCTAAACCAGTCGAACCGGTGTTGATCGTGGGGGTGCTTCCAGACCAGAGTTGGTAATAGTCACCGTTGGCGCTGGTCACCTCGTTGAAGCCCCTGAAAGACAGAGTGTTGATCAGAGCCAAAATCAGGGAGGTGTTCAATTGCGTCCTACCAGGTACGGACGGTGGTTCCACCAGCAGCAGCAATATCAGCAAAGGCCTGCTCCATCTCGGCAAGAGTTAACTGTGTCAAGCCCATCCAATAGGCGTTTCCTCTGTTCGTGTAGTTAGTTAAATGTACATAACGACGAGTGATAAACGTACCCGACAACAGTATAAACTTTGCCATTGGCCATGAACTTGGTGCCAGAGGTCGTGACGTAGCCTGAAGGGGTGGCTGTTGCAGACGCTGCGGTTGACGTGGTAGCGGTGGACGTAGTAGTCGTAGACTTGGTAGTTGTGGAAGTGGGGCTTGTGGACGAGCTGGAAGACGAGCTGGTCGTCGTGGTCGATGCCCCAGAAGATGAACTAGCAAGACATTGAGAATAATAGGGATTCTGGTACACGCAGGTCGCTCCAGAAACGCAAGCTATCAGATGGCGCATTATTTGGGCCCATGGCGAATCAACATAAGAAAGACGAACTTGTGCCTCCAGTCCAGTTTTCACCACCGCACTGCGCGTAAAGAGCCTGCTGAGCAAGAGTCGGCGCAATGGCAAGAGCTAGCGCAATGAGACTCGCAGAAAGCTTCATCTTTTCCTTGAATAGACATCTCTTGAGGGTGGGACCCTTTTATAAACGCTTGATGAGAAAAGCTTATATGTGAATGCACCGGAAAATCGCCGTAAGATATACGAAAACGCGAAAATCTGCCGTGGAAAGGTGGTAGGAGGCGAAAAATGAGAAAGTCCAGAAATAGATTGGGAGCGCTATTTCTGGATTCTGGTGCACAACGACGCGGAACAACTTTTTTCTTCGCGTCAGGTGGCTGGACAATACCAGACAGCATCCCCGCCTTATGACCTTGAACGACATGGGGCAATAGGGACAACGACTGCGGGTCCTGATTTTCCCAAGTGAGGAGTTCGCTTAGCGTGATTTACCTGAAGGTGTGTATATGTACGTCGTGTTGAGTCACTCTTTGCAATGTATTTGCAATTGGAAGTCAATTTATATGGCCCTGAACCTGAAGGCATAGGTGTATTAATCAAAAGGGACCATCACATTCCGAAAAGGCCGTAGTACGAACTTCAGATTCAATGGTTGACTGCATTGTAGGAGCATAAAGTGCAACAATTCCTGCCAAGTCAGCTTTCGTGAAGGAAAGCTATTCATACAATCTCCTGACATCAGCTGCGCGCCTCAGGTAGGGACACGCAAAACATCTGAACGAACGATTGGAAGATGTTTATATCTTTCCAAAATTCTTCACCACGTTCTATAGAGCAATGTCAACGCATAAAATTCGGCGGAGAGGGTCACGATTGACGATGTCGGGGTCATATTGCAACAGAGCGTCAGGCGATCACAGTGGTACACAGTTGTGGGTTGAGGCCGTTTAGTCAGTCTACAAGTTAGTTTTTTGGTTGAGGTCATTGATTGATTGAAATTCCCACGGCCACCTTGCCTACATTACCAGACATTACCCACACCGCAAAAACACGAGTTTAAGGTAGACTGAAGCCTATTCTTAAACTACTAGTTTCGGAATAGATCGCTCGGAATAGTTTAAGGATGGGCTTCAGGGTAGATTTGCAGTGTGACCCTAGGTTTGCTTCGAATTCGTCGAGGATATATAAACAACTTCCACGGTATCCGCGCAGCGTATCAACGACCGATGACAACATTTCACTCAATAATACCTGATATCATGACGGCCGATGACAATGATTCACCCTGATATCATGGCGGCTGCACATCCATCAGTGCACAGCACCGAGGAAAGTGATATGATTTGGACGTTAGAGCGCTCCTCTTCATCGTCATGTTATGATTAGTATGGACTCAATGATATGAACAATGAGTCAATTTTTCAATCTGTCTGATTCGACTTTTGCCGATGCGGTCATAGAAATGCGGACATAAAAAGGCCTCTGTCTATTCGAGGTATACGCCACATTGCATTGTCGAAAGCAGGTTTCATTATTTTAGAAAGGAATACCTCTATGTCGAGAGCCAATTTTTCAAATCATGTCTTCGAGTGATGGTCGTCGTATGATAATGTACATTTACCCTAGGTAGCACAATTTTCTCAGCGCGCCATACCCGAGAATATTATAATTTTCACAGGTTACAAATAGAAGTAAGTAGTTGACTATATCTAAACGAATGCAACAGGTATCAGGAGAATCAGTTACAGTTGTGGGGCTCGGATGAAACGTCTCTCATGCATGAAGTTGGGTACTATTTTCTATCAACGGTACCGTGCCGATGAGAACCATTTTGGCTTTGGCCATGTCCACAAAATTGTCATTGTCGGGTTCTACCAATTTTTTGTACTCATTGGAGTTGAAGACCTGAGAGAGAGTCAAGATAAGATCACTGGCCGATCGATGGACATACCGTAAAAATATCATCGTAAGTTTTGGCATCCAGCAGAACAATTCCGTCCCATGCATCTTCAAAGGGCAAGTTCAAGAGGGATGGGGCTTTCACATCGGTATTTACATGTAGCTGTGCAAAATAAGTTCAACTGATCAGTCAAAGAAATATTGGATAGAAACGAACAAAACCTCACCTGCTGGTATGTTATGGCGTATTCTTGAACAATTTTGAGCGATAGGAAGATTTGAGCATGTGAACCGCGCCAATATTGACTGAATTCTTGACGAGATGTTCCCTCCTTCCTCTTAAGGAAAAAAAGTATGCGAGCGCGGTTGGAGAATGGAAACAGCTGATTAGAATCCTCGCAGCTGACGCTGCTAGAATCCTCAGAAGCTGCGCGGGGCATAGTGATAGTGTAAGAAGTCAAGATTTGAAAAATGAGTGCAGTGAGCGCAAGTCGAAAGTTCATGGGGGATGACGCTTTCCGCTTTTGGATCGTTAACGTTCTTTATAAGCTTCGCCGGAGTACAGCCATCTCTGCGATGAGTTGTTGCTACTTCTGGTTGATACAGATAAGTATAGATCCTTCTCATCTAAGCCAACTATAGCGTTTGAGCCGAGTAAGGTACACTCCTGCCGATGTTCCATGTTCGCAACGACGGTACATGTGTCTAACAGCGGAACTCATCAGGAGGGTCCTGGCTATGCTTGACATTGCTAAGTAAACGGAAACTTGAATATGAAGCAAAAGGGAGCGGGCCCAGCCCAGCGACTTCAGAAAGGGATGCCGCACAGGTTGGCCGTGGATCTATCATGACTCGGCTGATTTGGACTCGGCTGAGTTGCAAGCTTCAAGGATAGAAAACTTCTGAATTTCCGTTTACACCATTATGTAAGGGCTAGCGCAAGGAGAATAAAAGTTTTGAGTAAATATATCACCGTCAAAGTACAGTCATAAGCATCGCATCTGGGCTCTTGGAACTGTAGACTGGATGAAAGAATGACAGTCGCAGCTTGGGCGCGGCACTTGAAATTGACGCCATCTGACTGACGATCACACAAGCACGGAAAATGCCGACACATGATCATACCAAAGGCTTTGGCCCGCGCGCATGCCAAAGGAGAACAAACACCTATTCTACACCAATTTTTGAAGCACTTGTAGTTCCTCATTGAGATCCCCTAGGCGCAAGCAACACAGCAAGGTAGCATATTATCATCCTAAGAGCCTGCCCACGAAATTTTGTGAGGAAAGAGCAAGAACTGCGTTCAAAATTGAGGAAAAGATATTTGGGCAATCTTCCAAGTCAGAAAGAGCTCAGAATCCGGTGGCTCGTGCGTCTTCCGAGCGTGAGAACTTCGCTCTGCCACTGTGGGTTACTTTTTGTCTTGAATCAAGCCTTTCATTATCATCTTTCTTTCTTCCCCCCACCACCACCTTCGCATACAAATTTCGCAAATCCTGCGAAACATACTCCAAACTCTCAACACTTCGACAACAAGTCCTAATGGCTCGTACTAAGGTCTGTTCCCCTCCTAGATGCCTGAAAATTGCTCGTCGTTGACAACAACGTGCTCGACAACAGCAAACCGCCCGCAAATCCACCGGAGGTACGTAGTTTGGGTGGGCTCACTACTTTCGTAATTCATTCTCATACTCCTCTAGGCAAAGCTCCTCGTAAGCAACTCGCTACCAAGGCCGCTAGGAAGACCGCTGCGGTGCGTAAACGCATCACCATCGTCGTCGTCGTTGCCGACTTACTCAATCTTTGACCTCATAGACTGCCACTGGTGGTGTCAAGAAGCCCCATCGTTTCAGGCCTGGCACTGTCGCTCTTCGTGAAATCAGGCGTTACCAGAAGTCGACTGAGCTCCTCATCAGGAAGCTTCCCTTCCAGAGGCTCGTTCGTGAAATCGCCCAGGATTTCAAGGTCCGTCCTATTCTTCGTTGGCTTCTCATGCTTACCGCTGATACATTTCCTGTTGTCCAGACCGACCTCCGCTTCCAGTCGTCTGCGGTGATGGCGCTCCAGGAGGCTGCTGAGGCCTACCTCGTCTCTCTCTTCGAAGATACTAACTTGGCCGCCATCCATGCCAAGCGAGTCACCATGTGCGTATCATATTTTTCTACGGATCCGTACTCATGACTCATGCACTCCGCCTTCCGCAGTCAACCCAAGGATCTCGCGTTGGCCAGGCGCCTTAGGGGTGAGAGGTCCTAAATCATTCACATGACCTTTCCCTTCTCCTTGCTAGTGTGTATCTTGTATGACTACATTCCTTCCATTGCATCGTCTATATATCTTGCTCTATTTTGATATTGCATGCCTTACGTGTACTTTAAATTCTTGTTACAGACGTATCAATGATATACATGACGCGTCTGGTATGCGCATACAAATGAGACTGTATTAGAGGAGTCAAATAGCGGTATGCAGTAATCACGTAGACGGGCAAGGGGAAGCCACATGTGTGTGCCTCTAGACCTGCCAGCTACTTATAATATTTCTCACGATCGTTAAATGATCGTCAATGTCCAGGAATCGCCATCTCTTGTCTCCATGATTCTCCCTTTGCTTAAGTAGTTGCGCAGGGCTCTAGATCTAGTCCACATGGGAAATGGCAAACATGGATATGTCAATTTACGTTAACGTAGCGACCATATTTCTCAGATTGAATCCATATCTAAGTTGTTTTACTTTCCTGTACATGTTTTCAGCAAATTTGTAGAGACAATAAACCTAATACATTCGAAGTTAGACCCAAGTTTTTCAGATATTATTCATTGCAACTGTGGCGAATGAGAAAACTGTGTGTAACCGGCATCTCCATTCACAACCACAACGGAACAAGGAGACTACTGAACAAGGATCCCTCGGCAATTGAAGGTTCTTGTGTATCCTTGTAGGTGGCCGCCATCATCATCCCTATCAGTTTCCCTTTTATTTATTATTTCTAAAAATAAAGAAAGAGCAATACTTCGCAAAGGACACGACTTATCTTTTTTCTAATGTAGAATTTTATATCCGCACCCACAGGTGTCCACAAAGATAAGCGCGCATGTTGCAACGCTTATTAGCAGTCTCATTGATGTTTTGGCAGGATGTGTGGTGTGTGTACTGTGCGTACTTGCATCATTTACGTTGACAATAATTCGATTTGCGATTCCTATGGATGCTGGACATTGGATGCTGTAGCTCAGGCTGGCTGGAAGCCGGCCGCCGCATAGGAATCAAGTTCAAGATTCCTCAGGGTCGTTACGGCGAAATCATTGACGTAACTAACTTTGTTCTCTTGTTCCAAAACTGACATTCTTCTGTCTTCTTGCAGGATCCCTTGTATTGCGCTAGCGAGAGGTACTTGGCTCCGCATAAATAGACGCAGGGTGTGTTATTATCAGCATCTGCCCGCGATGACGGCGACCTCCTCAGACATCTTCCTGCTTGAATTTATTGGACAAAACTGTCTAGAGATTCTCGCGAGTTTGGTACCATTCACTCTCTGCTATGGTGAGTATATATATATATATATGCGGAAAAAAAGAGATCGTCCTCTGACTGACTTTGAGCAGGATTGTCCCTTCTACTTTTCTTCCTTTCGGCATCTACTCTTATGTTTGTCGATCACATCCTTCATGATTGTTCACACTCTAACTATCATTTTAGAAAACGAGGCCTTAATCGCCGACCTACTCTCTCGTTATTCATCCTGATTGTGTTCAGCTTCATTCTTTTTACCATCGTGTGGGTATGCTTGGCCGCATACGCTGTGCTCTACATTCGTGCATCTCACCTCACTGTCAACGTCGAGTCATTTAATGGCCAGACAGTTTTGGATTTTGGCATCATCGCATATAAACTTGAACGCGTTAATATGGCCGCAGATCGTTTAATGGTAAGTCTCTATGATTCAACTGCCACATCCGCTAAACAATACACTCCACTAGCTAATCTTGAGTGACGCAATCGTAATTTGGCGCGCGTGGGCCTTCTTTCAGGACCAAAAGTGGCTCCTCATTCTTCCCAGTTTTCTCCTGATGGGTTCTGCTGGTGAGGCATACATAATAATTCTGATTCTTCCCCAGTGTTATTGATCAATCTTGCAGGAACTGGTTTTGCGTACTGGGCATTAACATACCATAGTTATGATGCCTATGTTCTCAGTGGAGAACTCAGCACAAGCTTAGCTCAGATCATGTTCAATACCGCACGAGGGCTGTCGTTCCTGACCAACCTTGTCGCAACCGTATTGATCCTATACAAGTTTCGGTGCGTCTTCATCGATTTTATTCTTTGCACAATTGAACCTGAAGCCGTCCCCTAGAATGCATCGGCGCTGTTCTAAACGCCTGGGGTTGGACAATCATGCTGGAGCTGAAAAGATTTTCCTCATCCTTGTAGAAACAGGCTTGTTGTTTCTTGTCCTTCAGGTAACTGGGCAATATCATTCATTCATTAACAGCCAACTGATATCGGCTGCTGCAGTTGTCAAATGTGATTATGAAGCTTATCCCGAAAAACATGTTTTCAACCTTCTTTTTCGTCAACAACGCATTTGAAAACACCTACACTGCATTTACTGTGGGGCAATTTCTCTGTTGTTTGGCCAAACTGCTGACACATTCATTTACATAGGGAATGTATCCACTTTTGGTCGTTTATCTGGTTGGTGAGCAACGTCCTCTCCTAGATGGAGGGTTAACAACAGAGAGTGGAAACTGGCAGCAAGACACAGAGTCCAACCCTTCTGGTTTTGGATCTCTTGTTTTCGCTCGAGCGCCGACTGGCGATACTATCCCATCTGACACCTTTGCCAAAACATCCAACGACACCTTTTCCAATGCCGATTCCACCTATAAAATGGGCCGACATCTATGGCAGCACCCATACCGAAATTCCCGAGGTAACCTCATTGACTATTCTGTGTATCGCGATCCTGACCCAAAATTCCAGGTGCCGACGTACCGGTTATGGACATCGCATTGCGTCGATAATATCTGCCTTGATTTGCAAGGTGTGAAGCGCTGGGAGAGGGATGCCGAAGCCTTTAGATAGAAGGCATAGGTATCGCATGAATGCCTTTACGCAATTTCTACGAAACCATTTTACAAACTGTATTATAATCTTCGCGACCATACAAGTAAATATGTAGAGATCGCTAGCATTGTATCGTATCCAATAATTAATCGATCACCTTGAGCCAAGATGATGGTATTAGAGTCCCAATCCAACCCAATCAGGGATGTAGATGCCATCCCAGCACTTGAAGCCAACATCGTTGTTTACCTACAGATATAGATAAGCTACAAGTTGATATTATATTAGAAAGATACACATACGGTGTTGGGGTTGCACAGGGAAGCGACAGGGCGGTGATCATTTGTGACAGTGAACAAGTCCTTGGCGACAATGTTGGTCGCTAGATAAATTGTCAAACCTGCGTTTACAGTGCAGAGAGAGGCTACGCACTGGTGTTAGGGTAGAGATCGAAGATTACAACCTCACGGCCGGTGGCATTGGCGACGTAGTACCAGCAAGGGTCAGATACACAGCTTCCTTCGAAGTAATTGGGGTCGCTGAGAGTGCAAGCAGACTCAGATGACTATGGTATAAATCTGAAAGGCAAGATAGACTCACTCGTTGATAGTACCGACGAAGTTCTGGAAGACGAAGTCCTCAATGTGTGTGTTGTTCACAACCCCGTCACCGGAGCTGGGATCAGTGCCATCCTGTTGAAATTCCTTAATCAATAGCTTCGTTAATTTAAAGGGAAATATGCCCACCTCCTGGTCCCAGTAGCTAAATCCGGGATTGGATTAATATTTCAATCATCAGTGAAGATGAATGTAAACTAACTTTTGGGTGACATAGATCTGGACAACGTGAGATCAAAAGTTGTTGTGAAAGATTGTGTTGACTTACGGGCATCCTAACGTTAGAAAGGGCGATGTTTCTCCAGGTGACACTGAGAGGCGATTGCTTTAGGAAAAATCCCAAATCTAATCAAGCACACTCACTTCCTAGCAAGTCCGTTTCCTCCAGTCCAGCTCTTGAAACGAGCACCATAAAGGGTGTTTTTCTACGTGACATGTCAAGAAATGCATAGGAGAACCGACGTAGGATATGCTCACCATGAGAACATTTTCAAACCTTAAAGACAAATATGAGTACGATGAAAATCATAAGGAAGACTGCAGGGCTTACAAGATGTTCTGGACGTTAGCGACAGCACCACCTGATCCCAAAGATCCAATGGACAAACCGTGACCATTGGCACAGAATGAGTTTCTGGAAGTGAATGAGATAGGATTTAATAAATGTTTAAACAGTCCTCACCTGAAAGTAACGTTGATCGCACCGCTTCCTACAGTGAGGCAATCGTCTCCGTTCTCTACATGGTTGTTCTCAAACAGCATGTTTGTACCACCAGCAGAGAAGGCGTCACTAAAAAGGGGAAATTAAGGGTAAGCAGATTACAAGCGCGAAGGCAATAAGGTGCGACAGACGTGTTGAAGGGGAAGACCGAGACGTTGGGGCTGTTCGACACAGCAATGATTTGGTTGTTATAGATGTGAAGGTTTGAAGAACCACTTGTAGCGAAGTTCCAACCGATAGGCTAGCGGCAAGGTTAGAGTGTAGACAGTACAATTCAGCTCAATACCACGTACCATCCAGAGTTTCATGTCCCTAATAACACCGCCATTGATTTTGCTGAATGCATATCCGTGAGGGCGATTCACCTGGTTTTGAGTGTCCCACCACTAATGTCCCTGTCAAATTACCAGTCATCAACAAGTGATATATGTAGACTTACTGCTTGACCATGGCCATCAACCCATCCCCATTTCGGATCTGTTGAGCCACGAAGGGTGACATTGCTTCCACCAGACCATGCAAACCTGGTAAAAGGTGTCAATCCATTAGCATCCTTCAAGACCCGAAATTGGCGTACCAGGCTCCTGGGTAACCCTGATCATGAAGAACTTGTTAAAGTCGAGTCAACGAGGTAAAGAGAATGAACCTACAGACGTGGAAACAACCTCTAAGAAGGTTGGTTATCAGGTTTTTCTCCCCATTGAAAACATGCTACAAATCTTACTTTGAACGGTAGGAATATCTGTTGGGTAAGACAAGTTTCCTTCAATGGCAATTTCGACGTTGGTCAAGGTTGGGAACTTGATGGTCGACCAGATGTTATAATGAACGCCCTGTTCGAATAGAATTGTGGAATTCGTCGTGTAGTTCTTGATAGCCGCGACTAAGCCAGGCATGTCATCTTGTCCGTCAGTGTGGGGAACGACAAAGGTGTTCCATGCGGCGACAAGGTAGACTTGGGCAAGAAGGATAGCAGAGAGTCGCAACAACATCGTACGTTTGTGGTCACGGAACGAAGTCTCTCAAAAGTAAGTCAACGTTGACTTTATACGTATCTGTGCGCGACCTGGACCCTCAGTTGACGCCTCTCAGGTACGTTATACGGGGTCGGATGAGGTCCATTGGTCCCCGAAATATCTCCCTAAGCTCTGCATCCTGTTCCACGTGGAAAGAGGCGTCGGGTGTTGTGAGGAGATGGCGGCAAGTGGGCGGACCGTGCAATCCGCTGGTCATAAGTTACTTACCATATTTCAGAAAATCAGGGCTGCTTCTCCTGGTTTCGTGGCGCTTCGTGCCTATGAACCTGCATAATGAAAGGAAAACCTCAAAAAGACTGAAATAAATCGTGATTAGGGGTCGGGAGCCCTGCAGCTGTAACTAACCAGGGTTTGAGCGCAAGCTCGGTATTGTGTTTTATTTATCGTTGATTAGTGTTAGAATACCTTTCTTTGACATTTCAAAGCGAAATTATTCCGGGCGTTGATCATGCAGATGATATGAGGCTCCCACCAATAGTTTTAAAATCAGCACACCGTAACCCCCACAGAAGAGGTCCGGGATCGGCGGCCCGTTGCGAACGAGAATAGTCGCACATGTTAACATGTTCTTCCACCCCTAATATAGAGGGTGCTTTCTCATATATGCGTAAATAGTTGATATCAGGGATGATCTTTGTTTTTACCCGACTCCTATCACAGTGTACTAGGAGGCTGAGCTGTCTGTGTTCAGCTTCCAAATCTGTAAGACCATAAATTTAGTACAATCCGTAACAAATCTTACATATAGCACCTAGCTAGCATACATGTACGGTCACAATTTGTAATAGCCGCCCATAAGGCTTCGTCAATCAACCCACTCCGGTATGAGATCATCGTGCCATTGAGCTTTCGGACTATAGCCCAACTGCTCATGGTCCATTCTTAATTTTACTGACCGATGGATCTTGACACCCTCATGCTGCCTGGGGACAAACCTGCCGAGGCCTCGGTTGATCCTGCAAGGTAACGGATAAGCACAACTGCATATAGTGAGTGTCGTTAAATCACGTACATCAACTCTTTGACCCAGACATCATCATCACCCTGGCGCTTAACTTTCTGTGGGATATATTCCAGAATCCACCAGGCTTTTTTAATCTTGAGCATGTCATTGATAGGGCTGAGTGCGTCAGCGAGGTCTTCCTCTTCCTCGGACACAAAGTCCGAAACGTCTATAAGAACTCGACTTGTCCCGACCACGGGCAAATATTTCACCTCCGGGTTATGTGGAGACGTTAAGACTTTCACAGGGGGCGGGCGTGTTTTGACCACAGGATAGAGCGAATCGGGATCCATGCCGATGACGTTAAACATTTCCTTATGGAACAGGATGCCTGTTTTAAGGAGGAAGCACTGTCTGACCATCCAACGAAGAGGAATGCGAGCAAGTGTGTTGCGGACTTCGTTCCTCACAGCACCTCCTCCGACATCTATTAAGGTGACATTAGAGGCTGATCTGTGATCACACAAAGGCCACATACCGCAATGGGAGCCTGCGAACCAGACCTCTTCGACGTCGGTAATACATTCGCCGTGAGAGTACTGCTTTTCAAAATCCCGTGTCGTTTGAGCCTTGGGCTTAGAAC
The DNA here is from genome assembly GCA_018220975.1 of Tephrocybe sp. 9980TJB. NCBI lineage: Eukaryota > Fungi > Basidiomycota > Agaricomycetes > Agaricales > Lyophyllaceae > Tephrocybe > Tephrocybe sp. 9980TJB. The sequence continues at coordinate 109,824 of JABAJU010000048.1, forward strand.
GTGGCATCTGTCCTTTCTTCACGCCGAGTTGCAATTCATCGGGTGTTGGTCGATTCCAAAAATTAGGCTTGAAACGAACACGATGCTCGTCCAAGGCCAGCGCATGACGGAAGTATTTGACGTGGGTGTTTGACGTCGTAAATGGCAGACGTTTAGGGATCATTCCGACTGACCCAACTGTCTCCCTGTAGTTTGTTGATGAGCATGCTACAGCGGAAAGCAGATAGACGTCATACCAAACGCCAAGTAGCTCAATGTCAACGTCAATTGAAAATGCCTTCTTGAAAGCTGTGCTCTGACGCCATCCGGTAGCGTCCTCTCGGGAGTACATCTTATAGGCGAAGGGGACTTGTTGATGATTGTCTTTGGGCAGCAACCCAACCTGGGCATGGCGTTAATAATGTACTGAGCAGCTTGGCATCTTCCTAACCTTATGTATCCTAATCCAAATTGAGCGTTAAAACTTAAACCGAAGATATACCCATCCGCAAAGACTTACATTCCAGCTAGAGCTCGTGCGGTATCTGATGCAGAAGAATATAAACATCACAAAACCTTGGGTTGTAATACGATACATACACGCTCCTCGAGAGAACCCTGAGTGTTCAGAATGAGTGATAGGTTACCTTTGGCTAGGAATAACAACATACCGAAAACACAGATCTTGTCGCCAGCCTCGTCTGCAGGTCAATTCAGCGGTCTGAAATGAAGAGCGATGCCCATGAAGGTAATCTCACAGTTCTGCATCAAGAACTCATAACCACCTTCACAACGTCGTCAAATCAGTGGATCATACAGAGGGAATCGTGACAATGCACTCATGACATGGGCATTCAAATGGATTCCGATCATGGAGTCCACTACTTTGTGAACTTTGGCCATCATCGGTTTGGCGATCTGAGGTATAGTGTATGTTCCGATACCGGCCTAATGTCAGGATACACTTTGAGAAGAACCGAATGTACGGAAAACGAACTGATGGTAAGTATATACCTGATAGTAAACAAGCTGTTGTTTCGAGTCATCCTTCTTCAACATCGAAAAGAAGTTGACGATGTTTGAATTCTACAGGAAACTGTTAGCTTGGTGAAGAGAATTATATCTAAGTACATACGTCCTCGTCAAATTGATCACCTGAGGGTAAAAAAAAAATATGAACCTGTGAGTCGAGGACAAGTCTAAAATTTACTTACCTGTCCCATCGAAACACAGAATAAGTGTTCGATGAGCGTGTTTGGGCGGTATGATATCATCATCTTCCTCTGGGTATCCTGTCACAGTATAACTGATAGGTGAAGGCGTCTTTGTAAATCCAGAATCCTGGATTATAGGAGTCGGGTCAATGGACAATTGTTTGAGGTTCAAGGGGCGTTTAGACTCTGAGGGGAGAGACATATCGGCGGAAGGGATCCCAGAGGTGAGAGGATTTGTAGCTTCAGATTTATATAAGGATTTATATAAGGAATTGGGAGCGAATAAGGTAGACGCCTGCACTAAAATTGGTTCAAGCAAGTCAAACTCCATTCTTTTTCATATCACTCATTTTATCTATGTTCCTATGTCAAGAACGAATGACATGAGTTTCGCGGTGAAAAGGCGAACTTAAATGGCAACTGACCAACAGATGAGAAAGGATGTCGGTGTCAAACATTGTCACATGCCCCCTGACTGACGGGAGTGAGGCTCAATGGGAGTAATTCTGGCTGTCTCTCCGATCCAGGCGCTAACACTGGCGCGTCACCATTGCTGATTGACTTTTGCGCATTTGACAGACACAGATCGTCCATAGCCTCGGACTAAGCTAACTGAAAGGAGACCGTCCAGAAGGTTTTCTCGTGGAAATGGGGTCAAGAGCCAATGATCATGGATCATTGGAGTTACATATGGGTATTGACAGGGATTCGACTGTGCAGAAGTGCATTGGAGACTTGGGAGATTAAAACCCGGACATGGCACTAAAGCCAACCAAACGATAAGCATTACAGAAGTTTTCATGCAGATATGGCGTAAAAACTAGAGAAAAGCGGGACATGGTAGGTGACTGACATTTGACTGTTGTTTGACCCACGCTACACGTGCTAATCAATAATTGATGGTGGTTTGGGCGCGATCAAGTCTCTATCCAATACTATCATCTTCTACGCTTTTTTTTTGTTTCGAGGTGCTAGAAAGAGCATGCTACGGCATTCGATTTTCTGAGCTCTGTTATTGGATGTCATTTTAACTACACCACGCTCAGAAGACGCCTAGCCTGTTGGATATAACGAGCAGAAACCAATGCCGAGTAACATGACTAATTCAAACAAGGATGCAGTTCCCAAGACACGCAGGAAGCCTGGACGAGTGTACGTTCAACGAGGATGGGATTATTTTGTCACTGATTTTCTACAGACCCACCTCGTGCGCTGAGTGCCGAAGGCTCAAGCTAAGATGCGATAAAAACGTACGTATCAAATACCAGGACTGAGTTTGACGGACTAACCGTACTGCACCACAGGTGCCCTGCGAAAAATGTGTATCGAGAGGCTGCGGGTCTATCTGTCCAGATGGTACTTGACTCCCTTCATCAAATTTACGAGATTGATTCATCGTACTGCAGGATCTCTTACAGCGGGAAAAGGCAACCGGCTCATCCTTGCGAACACAGAGGAGCTGCATGACCGAATTGATACCCTATGCACACGAAATCGTGAACTAGAAGCCGCCCTCCGAATAGCGCAGCAACTAATTTCTGATCAACCACATCCCCTTCTCCAAAAAGACGTGCTGCAGCCAATTACTCCTCACAGTGCTACTGTCATACCTAATTCGAATGTCACGCCGCCTGAAGTGGTGGTGTCTACGACGTCATCTGAACCAGCGGCGGATCATCTTCGCTCCTCATACACCGTGACCGAAGCCGACGACGAGAACCTTGTGGATGCCTTCGGTAGGATTTAACGTTGAGCGTGAGTGGAAAGCTGATCCCTTTTTCCAGGCACTTTGACGCTTGGCGCCCGTGGGCAGAGCAGTTTCCACGGCAGTACAGCACGCTCTGAGGTTTATTTAGGTCTTTTCATTATCAAGTTTGGTTCTAACTGTTCATTTTTTCTAGTTTCTCATTAGAGTAAGAGTTCTCGGTCCTCATTAGTATGCCTATTTAACAATTCGCACATTTTATAGGCTCTAGATCAACAGCAGCCACCGACGGCTCCCATCACCCGCCGTCTTTCAAAGGCCTTAATTGATGCATCATGTTCTGACATCTGCGATCCAGCACTTATTAAAGAAGCCTTGAGCTTGTTGCCTCCATTGTCCGAAGCTGTTCGCCTTTGCGAGATTTATCAGGAGTACGGAAAGTTCCTGTGAGCCCTCCATTGAATTTAGTCGTGGACCTGTCAATTTACCTTGTGCTGTAAAGATACACGCCCATTCCCCGTACCGAGCTTTTCGACGAGATCTTAGCTGGCATCTATCGTGTAGAGTGCGTAATCTAGCTCTTTTTATTCAATCGTTGTACTAACCAACATCCACTAACTCACGTCCCATTAGTCCCCATGCAGCCCTATCATGCCTCGATTCACTAGCTTTGCTGTTTAGTACCTTTGCCATCGGTGCTCTATTCGACCCTGGCCGAGAGGCCTATTCGGTAGAGTCCCAAGAATACTATTATCTTGCTCGTGCGATGCTTCGATTTGGCTCCCGACCGTCCCGGAATTTGATTCAGGCTCATGTTTGTCCTAGTCTTTTTGGATGATCTTCGTATCTGGCTGATTCGAGATTCCTTACAGATACATGTTGCCCACCATCTCGAATTTAGTGATTGGGATTCTACTAGATCTCATACGACATGGATGTACATCGGATATGCCGTCAGGCTGGCCCAGAGTGTACGTGTATTCTGCTTGCCATATGGTGATTCGTTCATTCAAATTTTACCAGGCTGGACTGCGTAAATATGTGACAACAGTTTGTCTAGTTTTCTGACTTATCATGACTTTGTAGATTTAGATGGCGCACGTTGGAATTTATCGGATTCAAATGTGCGACAACGCAGTCGGCTGTTTTATCAGCTATTCTGTCTTGATACTTGGACCGTAAGTAATATGTTTCTTTATTTTGAACAATCCCGGCTAAGCCTGATACGCTCTCAGAGTTTTCACCAGGGGCGACAACCTACAATAACTCCATCATACATTGACTGTCCGTTGCCTAAACAGGAAGAGGGCAAAGAGGGCTTTAATTCTCCACCCGTGTGTTGTAAGACAGCAGCCAAGACATTTATCTATACTCAATCACTGACGAGCATCTTAGTCCACACATGGAACTGGCAGTACACCGCATTGCTGCATTCAGTTATGGCAAAAGCTTTTGGGCCGAAACAGCCAACCTACAACACAATACTTGCATTGGACCGCCAGATTCGAGACTTTCCTGTACCAGAGGATTGGCGCCCGATCTGTCGTGGTGCACCCATACCGACTGAGCTATGCCTCCAACGATGGGCGATCCTTGCCGCTAAAGAAACGAGTGAGCCTATCCATGTACTTGTGGTAATGGCTGAAATGATTAACCGTCACTTATTCAGCTCTGTTAAATCTTCATCGGGCTTATTTCGCAAAAGCTCTGCAAGAAATGCCTAGTGAACTTATGAGACATCGGTATATTCCTTCAGTTATGTCAGTATATCGCTCGGCATGGCGCCTCATAAAGTACCTTGGAGGAGTTTGGGTGGACTCGTCTCGAGTCTTGTCGAGACTAACTCTGCCTTGGTCCCAGGCACTCTCAGCTGCTGTGAGTTTGACTTTCACCTCTTTATCACCGGGCTGCCCTTCATCTGACATCTGCCGCGCCTCAGATTGTGATGTGCCTTATAGTAACTCGCGCTCCGACGTCCAATATGGCATCATCAGCATTGGTGGAATTAGACTGCCTGTATGCTTTTTTTAAGGATGTTTCATCTACCTCACGGTCTGCCGAAAATCTTCTGGTACGTGCTACCTTCTCGTCGAATCAACCATCACCCTAAGTTTCTAACGATATACAAACAGGGCTCTATCCAGAGTCTTCACAAAAAAGCTCATGACGCGCTTGACCAACCCCGCGGATCCGCCGAAGGCTTGCCTTCCAATGCTGAACTTGACCGCTGGAGCGGTAAAACGCACCTCCTCACCGAGGTTGGCGCACCAGACTCAGCACACATCTCCGGACCCCCTCCTCCTGCCGCATACACAGCTACATCGAATGAGTATTGGTCCGACGCACAGGTTGACCAGATGCACCCAACCCTCGCGCAGGATATGCGCGGCTTCAACTTTCGCGAGCACTTGGCGGAACAGTTTTACGATATCCCGACAACTACACTTCCGCAACCACCTATATCTGGACCTATACCTGATATTCATGTTGGAGATCCTATGTTTTTTAACCAGGTAGAATATCATGCGCACCAGCCCCAGCCCCAGCCCCGACCCCAACCCCATCAAGCTCCGTTTCTACAAAATGCCCCCATTTTGGATGCTACATGGCAGAATTTCGCGGAGCAGCTTGGATTCTAGAGTTTTAGTCAGTTGTATCTTGTACCTTTGCCACCAGTTCATCTCCCATACTGTCTTGGACGTAAATTATAATACCCGACTATTGTGTAAAGCTTGATGCATTGATGTGTGAGGCTGTGAGCCGTGTGGTTGGTCATCGTCATTTCAAAATGTTTCAATCCCTGATCGCGATATCGCGATAGTGGTGAGTCAGGGGGAAAAGGGCCCACTAGGGAGTCAAATGAAGCTACTGGGGGCTTCCGCGTAAAGATGAATCCCACTTCTGATAAGCACCCTACGCATTGCTCCAAGTTGTGAGCTTGAGTTGAGGGTCCTTAGCACACTACATCATAAGGCTGGAGCGGAAGCAAAAGTGTGACATTTCGGCCTCGGTCACAAGTGACAGTCACATAACTGACGTAGTTTTGATCTGACCACTTTTGTTTTATAAACCTCCACCTGTGGCCCCCTCTAATTCAACGACTCCCTAACGATTTACGCTCTTACCTTGAAGTCACCTACGAAATTTTCACGAAACAATGGCCATGGAGGACTGGATTAGACGGGGTCACCCAAGTACGTTCAATTATGATCAAGTTCAACAGACAGGACGACGTTTAACCTCGTCTTAGTTCTCTTTGGCGTTATTCTTCTGTTTTCACTCATAGAGGTTTGGCAAAAATTTACCTTTCGTGTTGCGCTGTCTGCTTACAATAGTTCCAGATGTGTATAGCAGCATTCCTAACAGCGAAATACAACACCCATCACAATTTTAACACCACCTCCATGCGCGATCGTGTTCGATACACGCTTTTTGCTTCTATATGGACTATCGTGGGCTGCATACTCTTCATAGTCCTGTTCCTCCATTCCGCCACTGGCTCAGTAATGACCAGCGTTGCTGCGCACATCATCTTGTAAGCCTTGCTTCGCAGATGAACTTGAACCGCAGTCGATCATTCATTCATGGAAACCGAATTAGCCTCCTCCTTTCTTGGATCATATGGGTCGCGGCGGCAGCCTCTGTTACGCAAATGATAGGCGGCACCTTAAACTGCTCGTATGTCGCGCATCTTCCGTTTTCTGTTCGTTAATTGACTCCTGTGCTCTTGCTCAAAGGACGCAAACCAAGTTCGTATATTGCGGTCAGCTAAATGCCCTTGTGGCTTTTGCATGGATAATATGGTGCATATTTATCGATTTTCATAAGAGTCTCGCTCATCCGTTGTTTAGGATCCTATTAACGTTCGCTCTGGTTGTGGCTATTATCCGCGCAATCGTTGCCGCACGGCGCGGAGACGGATACGGCGGCGGACTTGTTGCATGAGTCTGACTCCATAGATAATCTTCGTTCCGAAACCTCACGACTTTCTCGCGTTACTGTATTACTCTTCGTTTCCCTTGTGTCGTACCATTCAATGTATGTATCCTTTTTTCATGTAATCTAATTTTACTATAATGACCCTGCCAAACCTTGTTCACATTTCTCCATGCTGATTATCATAGACGTAATGTCCGTAGACGGGCGACCACAGCTTTTTCTTCGCTTCGTCGCGGACTTGGTCTCTCGCCCAATCCACGCTAGCTGTTCCTTCGACTATTGCCTGTTCAGCAACTGCCACTGCAACCTCAAAGTTGACTTTCGGTGAGTCGGCAAAGTCGGGTAAGAGTGCGTCCTCGGGATCGGAGAGTGCTGGTGAAAGAGAGGCAAGACGTCGGGCTCCGGCAATGATCATCGAGTCAGTCATATGAAGTGACTTGGCGAGAATGGCACCGAACCCAAGACCTGGATAGATGAGAGCGTCTAATCAATTATAAGTTAGTCAAGGTTTCCTCAAGGAACAAAACCAAGGACGACATACTATTGCACTCAGCTATACTGCACCTCCCTTAGTCTAATCCGCTCCAAAAGTGGTCAGACAACAACTCACATATACTCCTTCCCACTGGGAGTCCTCGCAGGCGGGAACGGGCTCCCAGTAGCCAACAACGCACGGCCTTCCGACCAGTCATTCGCATCCTTAGGATCCACCTCGACCAATGCGCTGGGGTTCGACAACGGCAATATTATGGGACGCTCGCAGGCCTCGGCCATAGCCCTCACCACATCCTCCGTAAACGCGCCCGCACGCGTGGAGCACCCAATGAGCACTGTGGGCTTCACGTGCTTCACGACCTCAAGCAAACGAATATACCCCCCTTTGTCTGTCTTCACCTCTGCCAACTCTGCGTCGGGTCGCGCAAATGGGCGTAACCCTTCGCGGACAGAAGTCCTAACTACAAGGCCCTCAGTGATAAGCCCGTCCGTGTCAATGAGATAAAAAAGTTTATTGGCTTCGGATTCTTCGAAGCCGTTGAGCTGAACTATAGCGTCGCGCAGCTGTAGCGCGATTCCCATCCCTGCAGAGCCTGCGCCAAAGATGATATAGCGCTGGTCGGATAACTTGCTTTTGGTCACGCCTACAGCGGCCATGACGCAGGCGAGGGTGACTGCGCCGGTTCCTTGGCTAGAATCGCGAAATCTACGTTCAGTGGTGGGGTAAGCACACCAGGGCTTGGGAGCTTACATGTCGTCATTAAAGACGCAGTGGGTGGTGCGATACGTTTCGAGAAGCCTTTGCGCATTTGTCACTCCGAAGTCTTCGAAGTGGAGCAAGCTGTGCGGGAAATAATTGCGGACAAGTTGGACGAACCTGGTGGTCGATTCATGCATGAAAAACAAACCGAGTTGAATATATGCGTCTCACTTGTCTATGAACTGATCGTACTCTTCCCCCCTTACGCGTTCGTGGTTCCAGCCCTGTGCTCGTCATCAGGTGGAGTCAGACGAAAGGAGGATCAACGAACTTACCACATACAGTTCGTCATCTAAAAGGTCCTGATTGTTCGTACCTACGTCTAGAGTCACGCTGAGCGATCTGGAGGGATCTATTCCTCCAATCAACCTAACGAACGTGTCTAACTCGATGCTAAACTCTTAACAAGGTCGAGCTCACGTGTATATAGCAGATTTGGCAGTCGATATCTTGAACGAAGGCTTCAGTACGATAAGACTGATTTGAGGCCAAAATTTACCCCGATTCCCTGTACCATTTGAGAGAGCAATTAGAGCAAGAGTCTATGTGATTGAATGTTGAAACTTGAGTGCTTACTTACCCCTACGCCCTGGTCACCAATTCCAAGGATGGCTTCGGCATCTGAACATACGATAAGGTCGAAGTTTCTATTCCTCGTCTGTTCCAAGAAATCTTCCTCCATGGAATCCTGGTCCTTTAAAGTCAAGTACAAGCCTTCGCTTCGCCTGAAGAGATGTGAATATTCTGAGATCGCTTGCGCCTGAGGAGCCAAAGAATCATCATCATTAACCTCCACCTCATTGGCAGAATAGATATGGCTGCTTGACGCACCTCAGTCGGCGTATAGATAATCGGAATCATCTCCCGGAGATATCTGGAGATAAGGCTGTAGTACAATACCCAATTCTGGGCCCTTAAGCTGCCCAAGAACAAGTTCTTCTGTATAGGCGTCTCGCGAGTGAGGAACTGAGCATATGCACGCTTGCACTGCTCGTCGAGGGTGTTGACCTGGCATGGCAATCGGCCTACAAGCCCAAAAGCCTTTCTCTCGTCAAGCGTGAAAGCAGTGCCTTTGTTGAAGCGGGGACTGGTAAGTAAGGCCTCACCGCGAAGGGCTACATTAAATTGAGAAATGTGGTCAAACATTGGGCCAACTGGTGAATGCAGGTCGAGCGGAAAGATATGCTTTGTTGACGAGATTGTGATACGTTGGCTGGAAATTGCCGACCTACATCCGGTCCATTTCATGTCCCCCACACTCTTCCCATCGCGTCATCAGTGTGCAAATGTGGCGATGAACACGGTTTTGTGTCCTTCTACCTTGGAATTAACGTCTGGGAGTGCTAGTGAACGCGTGAAAGGACTGTGTCGCGTCCCTGATTGCCAGCAGGCCGCTACGTCAGAACTTACTGTCTCAACCCACATCTTACCCTCGTTACTCATCCACACACTTACATATGCTACACATCAATTCGCATGTACTGTGAGAAGTCTCACTTTCTCTTCTCAGTTACGCTATCTGCAGAGTCTTATGAACCTTCCAGTGTTTGACAACCGCAGGTCTGAGTCGCAGACTCATGGGTACTCATCGTGGCTTAATGTCGTCAGACGAAAAGACAGTTTGTATGATTGAGATGTTCGGAGATCCTACATCGATGTTTATTCACCTTCGCAATCCTGACGACAGCGTAATGTCACTTGTCAGCAATTCACTGGCAATTACCTAATGACTTTGACGCTAACGTTCAAGGTGGTTGGTAAGTACTTTACTGTTACTAAGCCCATATCTTAGTCTACTCACTTTCATGCAAAGGCAATCATATCTTACCATAGGCGGATTGACCTATATGTCATGATGCATTAACTTGTAATCAAGGCTGTAGATCTCCCGGGATGTTCACACCGCACATATGGGACTGAAATAGAAACGATCGCGACCCCTAGCGATATAAAACCTCGCCCAATATTTAACCTTCGAATCATCCTAAACCTAGGACCCATTTAATAGTCGGCAGTACTAGTCACAGTCAACCATGCATTCCACCGACATTCCACAGAGCCAGACGTTCACGTACAAACAAGTCCCCCTTTCGACAGGCACTCTCCATATCCAACTAGATGTATACCCTCCCGCTTTCATTTCAACAACCAATGGCGCTACCTGTACGAAGACACAAGTCCCTGCAGTCATCTACTTCCACGGAGGCGGCCTCGTTTTCGGAAATCGTCTATCGTGGTTCCCCACCTGGCTCCATGGTCAGTAATACTCATACCCTTATACATCTGTTTAACTTACTCATTCTACGTATACAAACACTTAGACCGGGCAACGAAAGCAGGATACGCCTTCATATCTGCAGATTACCGCCTAATTACGCCCTCGACGGGACACGATATCATAGAGGACATTCAGGACGTGTTGAGCTTCACTATTTCTCGAGAGTTCAACTTCCCCGACTCTGCAGGGAGCTTTTGGGTCAATCCCGACGCTATTGCCGTCGCAGGATCGAGCGCAGGTGGGACCTGTGCGTATCTCGCTGCTATGAACTGTACTTCGCCCAAGCCAACGGCCATTGTGTCGATATATGGAATGGGTGGGGACATATTCGTGAGTATTCGCTTGTACTACACTATCTTTGATGAACTATTCTGATACAACCTATGCAGACATCTCAGTACCTCCACCCGAAGACGAAGCCCTTCTTCTCTGGCTTGCCTCTCGTGGATCCGCGCGACATCAACGAATATCTTCATCCAAACCATGATCAAAATACCACCTCCCCCTCCAGCAACAGTATATTCTGGTCCCTCGAACCCGTCTCGGACGTCTCGCCGACGTTCAGCCCCGAAGGCTTCCCTACCAGCCCACGATTCAAGACTCTGCTCGCCTACATGCAACTCGGCATCTGGACCGACTATTATACGGGTGCTCACGCTAATGGGGGAATCAGCGCTGCGCTTCGCGAGGTGCTGGACTCTCAGTCTCAACAAGCCTTGGATGACTTGGACTTGGACGATGCACGTGTCGACGCGCTCCTGTGGAAACTCGTTCCGGAAGTGCACCATAAGCTCTTACCGAACCTAGGTGCTTCAAACCCAGACGCAAACACAACCTGGCCGCCCACGATCCTGATCCACGGCAAAAGCGATACGGCTGTTCCACTTAATGACTCAAGGGCCATTGCGAGGAGGCTTAGGCGACGGGGTAACATTGATGTACAGCTTTTTGAAGTAGAGGGGAAGGAACATGGGTTTGATAATGACCCCAAGGCAGAGCAGGAGTTTGGTGGTGAGATCTTTGACAGGGTTGGGGAGTTTTTGAGGAAACATTTAGGCGGGGCATGAGACTGACAGGAAACATGCACAGTACTAGTATCATTGCGTTTATGCAAACCACTCTTTTTGCGTCGCGGCCAGCATTTTAATTACATAGATATGATCTAAGACAGGTAAAAAAGGTCTCATAGCCAGTGCTGGCTAGTGCTGTTCATTCATTGATATTTCTGAATGGCTCTGAATAGTTATAGACAGAAATACAATTTTAATGAATGTTCTGTACATTTTAAGGGGTTGTCCTGAGGTTTGAAGGAGTGGGAAATGTGCGTACTTTACATCTGTACGAATGTACGCTGACGTGTGAAATTCGATTTGGATCATAGCCTCGACCAACTAGGGCTGTTCTCTGACGGTACATAGGACACGCGCTCCCCACCCCACGGATCCCCACACCCCGTCCACAGCATTCGCCATCTGCTCATTGTACTTCTCCAACCGGTTCGCTTTGTATACAAAACCTCGCGCCTGCGCCCCGTCGAATACGTGCCCACCTTTCCCACCCTAAACGCTCACGCCCCATTCCAGGACATGTTCCCGCTTCTGGTCAAGGAGCAAGAAGAGCATGGATGATGTGGCGGAGGAGGTGAAGAGGCGGATGGTGTCGATTGGGGTGGGTGAGGAGTGGGGAGGGGAGCCGTGGTGAGGCAGCTGAGACCGAATGTAGTCATGGACGGTTCGGGGGGATTTGCGGAGGATGTGTGGGAGGAAGATGTGTTTTGGGGTAGGGATGCGACGAAGGGACGTTGGTTAAATGTGGGAGGTATTTAGTAAGTCGTTTACTTTTCCTTCGCGTTGTAGCGCTGACGTAGTTATCCTCGTAACTACTGAATGTCTCCCCAGAAAAGCATGTACGCGACAAGGCGGTGCCGTTCAAGGTTATCATGAAGTTTAGGATGGGCTAACGACAACGACATGAACACATCCTTTCGAACTTTCTCTCCTTTGGAGCTCACTATTAATATATCTGAGGGCTTCCATTCCGCGCTATTTACCATCAACTCGCCTCCCTTCCTCGATTTCATAGCCTCTTGCTCCCTTCCTCGATTCCTTGGTCTCCCAATGTATGGCTCTTCTCTGGCGTCCGTTATGTTGTCACACTTCTGTCACTATATACTACTTATGTATTATGATAATAATATCGCATGCCTCAACTATACTTTAAATTCTTGTTACAGACGTATCAATGATAAAATGATGTACATGAGACGCCTGGTACGCACACGCAAATGAGACTGTATTACATAGATGAGTCAATTGCTACAGCCAAAACGGAACAAGGGGACTAACGTTATAACAAGGATATGTGTATCCTTGTAGGTGAATGCCATCATCATCCTCTTGCGGCCCTGTATTCAATGCCTAAGGACATTTGATATCGATAGATAAGCGCATATTGCTCATCCTCTCATAGCCAACGCCTCACAAACCCATTGATGTCGAGGATATAGCCATACTGCCAACGGCTACTTATATACTTACCGTTTGTTATGTTTTTATTGCCAAACATTTCCGTCATCACCTCAGTGTTTTACCATTCACTGAGGTGTGAGTACTTATGTACTATTTCTATTCTCTCATGTACTTACCCTCGATACAGTTATCTCTTATCATCTAGGTATATAGTACAATATATTAGTGTTTTACCATTCACTGAGGTTTATCTCTTATCATCTAGTTCTCCTACTCCTTTCGTCGCTCCCGAAACTCTCCAGCTCAAGAATTGATATATTGGAAAGATGCGTTGTGTGTACTTGCGTTATTTAAGTTGCCAATAATGCGATTCACACTTCATTCGATGCAGGCCGCAGCCGAGGCTGGGGGGGGGGGCCTTGGAAGCTGCCACTACATACATTCCTCAGGGTCGTTTCGGCGATATCATTGATGTAACTCACTTTGTCCTCTTGTTCCTAAACTGGCATTCTCTTTCTTCTCATGAACACTCTCCGTCTTAGACTTCTTGCAGAATCCCTTATGTTTCGAGAGGTACCAAGTACATGATGCTTAGCTCTGCATAAATAGACTCAGGTCCGGAGTGTGATCGGCATCCGCTCACGATGGCGACCTCCTCAAACATCTTCCTGCTTCAATTATTTGGACAAAACTGCTTAGCGATTCTCGCGAGTTTGGTTCCGTACACTCTCTGCTACGGTGAGTACATATGTATGTGTGAGAAAAGAGATCATCCCGTAACTAGCTTTGAGCAGGACTATCTCTCCTACTGTTCTTCCTTTCAGCATCTACTCTCATGTTTGTGGACAACATCCATGACAATTCCTAACTATCATTTTAGAAAACGAGGCCTGAATCACCGACCAACACTCTCGCTATTTATCGTGATTGTGTTCAGCTTCATTCCTTTTACCATCACATGGGTATGCTCGGTGGCATATGCTGTGGTCTACACAGTGCATCTCACCTCAAAGTCAATGTTGAGTCATTTAATGGCCAGACGCTTGCGGGTTTTGGCATCATCGCGTATAAAATTGATCGCGTTAGTCTGGTCGCAGACCGTTTAATGGTAAGCCTCGATAGTTCAACTACCTACCTCCGTTAACAGTACACTCCGCTAGCTAATCCTGAGTGACGCAATCGTAATTTGGCGCGCGTGGGCCTTCTTCTAGGACAAAACGTGGCTCCTTATTCTTCCCTGTTTTCTCCTGGTGGGTTCTGCTGGTGAGGCATAGAAAACAATTCTTTCCCAGCATTATTGATCGATCTTGCAGGAACTGGTTTTGCATACTGGGGATTAGCATACCGTAGTTATGAGGCTTATGTTCTCAGTGCATCTCTGAGCACAAGTTTAGCGGAAATCATGTTCAATACCGCACGAGGGCTATCGTTCCTGACCAACCTCGTTGCAACCATATTGATCTTATACAAGTTTCGGTGCGTCTCCATCGATGTTATTCTTTGCGCAATTTAACCTGAAGTCGTCCCCTAGAATGCATCAGCGCTGTCGTAAACGCCTGGGGTTGGACAATCAAGCTGGGGTTGAAAAGATTTTACTCATCTTTGTGGAAACAGGCTTGTTATTCCTTGTCCTCCAGGTAAATAAGCAATGTCGTTCATTAACAATCAACTGATATCTACTCGACCGTTGCAGTTGTCAAATGGGATTGTGAACCTTATCCCGAAAAACACCTATTCGACATTTTATTTCGTCGAACAAGTACTTGTAAACGTTTACTCTGCTTTTACTGTGGGTCAATTTCTCTGTCGTTTGACCAAAATGTTGACACACTTGTTTGCACAGGGAATATATCCACTTTTGGTTGTTTATCTGGTTGGCGAGCAACGACCTCTCCTAGATGGAGGGGTAGCGATAGTAGTGGACACTTCAGCAAGACAGAAAGTCCAACCCTTCCAGTCATGGATCTCTTGTTTTCGCTCGAGCACCAACTGGCGATACTATCCCATCTGACGCCTATACCAAAACATCCAACGACACCTTTGCTCATGCCGATTCCACGTATAAAATGGGCCGACATCTATGGCAGCACCCTTACCGAAATTCCTGAGGTAACCTCATTGACTATTCTGTGTATCGCGATCCTGGATATCCCATTGCGTCAATAATATCTTTGTGTCAGCCAAGCCACTGAGATATCGAGTATGGGTTCCTATATATAGACGATGTTCCATTTTCCCGGCTCTTAACACGGGCCTTGATTTGCGAGGCGTGAACCGCCGGGAGAGGGATGCCGAAGCCTTCAGATAGAAGGCATAGGTATCGCACAAATGCCTTTGCGGAAGTTCTCTGAAACCATTCTACAGACTGTATTATAATCTTCGTCATAGTACGTAGAGTTCTTTTACGTTTAAATTGTATCATATTCAACAGCCAAAATGACGATAACAGAACCTTCAGCCAAAATGATGATAATTCTCAATCCAACGCTACGTCAGACGTATAGTAGAGAGATTCTATATGCAATGGACCACTTATAGTAGGCATTGTAATCCTCTCGGATTTGCCAATACGGGAATAGGACACTCATGAAAAGGCAACGCCGGCGACCAAGTGCCAATTTCTGTCTCAGGTTGCGGCGACGCGTGCCTATAACTTCGCAACGTGTCAGGGCTCTCGAATATAAACCACAAGAAATTTATTTTGATCAGCTTCCTGTATAGCTCGTTGAGCGCAATTTATATGGAACTTGCATCGTACTACCCCTCCTGTATTTTGACAGGGATGCGCCACTTATAAAAGATATACATCCTGGATGGGAGGTCGTTCATGGCTTTTCTTTCACAATAGTACTCTGACAACACACGGAATGTCGAGACAGAACTCTTTCCAAGAGTATCACAAGGCTTACACCCCTACCAGGGTGCGAGGTGCGTCGTAATTCATCTTTGTGTTCAACGGAGTTCTTGACCACGTTTATATAGAAACGGAGCAAGGCGCATGAGTACCGACCACAAGAAATCTACTTCGATCAGCTTCCCCCGTGGCTAGTCAATCGCAATTTACCTAGAACTCGCCTCGTACCACCCATCCTTAATTTTGGGTTCAAATTTGACCCAGAGACAGAGGAGGGACTTGTTAAAGGTGTTTACCCTGGACTGTGAGGTAGTTCATGGCTTAACGGGCGATGGCACGTCGACAGCAAGTCTCTTCCACGATGGCATTAACTCCGCCACGATTCACAACACACAAACTGATCTGTTGGAGAAGTTATCCGAGGCACTTGGTCGTCGGCCTTGCCTCTTCATTAGCGTCCTACGCGCATTCTGGGAAATTCGAGGGAATTTCAATGCTTATTGTGAGTGGTAGTTCTCATACTATCGAATCTGATTACTGAGAGCTGTGTTAGTTAACTGGGCGTCCAGGTAACAAGTTTATCTCCTCAATAAGATTGTAATAACACATCTATCCTGTGTCAACTTGTGTGTCGTGTTACTGAGCCTCAAACCCTTCAGCCTCTGGTGAGCTGCGTTACAGATGAGTCCTTCAATTAAATCTACCAGTTGCCTTCATGGTCGTCATCCCTTTCATCCATAAGATTGTGGACTCTATTTGGCATGACGTTTTGGTAATGCATAAAAATATACATGAAGAAGTGGTGCAAAATGAGAACAAGTACAAAATACCGGTACTACAGAGTCCTATTAGTACTAGGTAGTCAACCTTCAAGGTGGCTACAGTCCAGGTACAGGGTATAATATTACCGCAAGCCCGTCTAAAATACTTGTAGCTTGCAAAACGAGTAATGTCAGAAATCACCCATCATGCATCATAAAGAGCATCCTGCAGCCTTCGAGGCGCTAAGGTCTAGGACGGTAAATCGAAAGAAATTTTGCCTCCATTCGACGCGTTGGTAGCTGTGACACGTCAAGTCCGAGGCCTTTGATCTCTGAATCGGTAAGGAATGGATCGGGTACAGCTTTCCCATCACTATCTGAGCATCATTGGGATGATAAGTGAACCCACGAAAACACGCGACAAATACAATGAACTTACCTGATGGGCTGATGATAGTAGCGGAATCAGCGCCTAATCGACTGCTGGAATCGCCTGTGTAGTATTGACGTCTCCTGCGCCGTAGATAGGCCAACATAAGTAGCCCAGTTGCAAGGACGACAGCGATCACGACAGCAACAATGATTCCAGCTATCACAGTGGCTGGTGTTCTTTTCGACGTGGAGGAGACAACAGAAGATGATGGTTGTGAAGTGTCGGTATCAACATTGGAGGTCGGCTGAGAATAATAGAGACTAGCAGTGGAACTTAACGGAGAAGTTTGTGAGGAAGGAGAGGAAGTTGGCAGTGTGTCGCCACTAGTAGTAGTAGTCGTAAAGGCGGTATCGGTGGAACTTAGCAAAGGATTTTCTGAAGAAGGAGAGGAAGTTGGCAGTGTGTCGCCACTGGTAGTAGGAGTCATTCTGTGCAATGATTAATGAAAGTCGGGGGGATAGTGTTCAGCACGTACGTGAATGTGTTGTTAGGTAAACCTATGGCATTAGTCGTGAATACGACGAGTGACGACCTGTTTCAAGGTAAGTTCTCAGTCGTATGATTCGCCGAGAGATGTTAAAAGATGATACCCGTCTGAATTGGGCAGAGTCACAGTCACAGGAGCTGCCATCGACAATCCCAAAGCCATGAACAGGAATAGGTAGACGTAGTTCCGCATTTCCAGCTCGATGCCAGGAGCTGGAAGGCGTCAAGGAAAGAAACGTCGTATATGTCCTAGGATTTAGTCTCAGTGAGGAAGCTGTCCGATGTGGCAGTGAATGATCCCAACTCTTGTCGCCATCTGCCACTGATGGTGCTTTTCTAGAACATGTATATGTATCTGCCAGTGTCCACCACAGGGTTGGATGCATGGATGCACACAAGATGAGACGAAATGATTGGCTGAATGGACCCGTAACCATGAAAGCCATCAATGTGTTAAGGAGAAGTCAAGGAGCTTTTTGAGAATTTTCGAGGGCGTCAAATTGTCAGAAGTCAATAAGATCAGATCAATCTATCGATAATACACCGAGATCTCCAGTTGGCAAGGGAAAGCCATTACAGGATAAGTCCGATATTTGGGAGATGTCAAACTGGTTTTAAATAGATCACTGGATTATGGATACCATGATCTAGTAACAAATGTCTCTACTAGCCCCCGAAACCCTAATTTCAACTTTGTGAGCAACAAGCAATCTTGATAATATGTCGGAACGCCTACATGCCTTCACTAGTCCAGGTTCCAACCAAAAGCCTGCTCAGATTCTTCTAATCGTGCACAAATCTTCTTGACCTTCTCATCGTCGACATTCGCGACTGAAAATCTAATCCATCTCGTCTTTTCCCAAGCTTCTTGTTTATCATCATTGTTATCGCAGAAAAATGCCGAAGGAAGTGACACCACCCCAAGTTCTATTGCGAGCCTCTTGCACACGTCTAGAGAGTCGACACCGTTGAACGGGTGCTTGACAAAGGCAAAGTAGCCCCCCTGGACACCGATCTTCCACCTCGGCGGCAGTACTTGACGGAATAATTGGTGACGCACATTTATCGCTTGAGCCTGATCGCGGATAAATGGCCGCATCGTTTGAAAGAGTGGTGCAAGAGCAATTTGGAAAGGACGAGGTGGGCATATCTGGAGGCAATCGAGAACGGTCATTATTTGTTTGAGAAGGTCGGGTGAGGCGGCAATTGCTCCCAGGCGGTGGCCAGGTAGACAGTAGGACTTGGAAAATGAGAATAAATGGACGAAGTTTCTTCTCCAATTGCCACTGAACAATGAGTGCGGTCTACCAGTAAGGATGAAGTCTCTGTAAGTTTCGTCGATGATCAACGCGACATTGTGTTCTGCAGCGAGATCGAGGAAGGAGGCTATCAAATCAGGTGAATAAATAGCTCCTGTCTTCAGCAATGTTAGGAGCTTATTCTGCCAGCCTAACCATCGTACGCACAGGATTGTTTGGAGTTACGAGTGCAATAGCTTTCGTTTTCGGTGTAATCAGAGCTCGACACCTCTCGACAGAAGGAGTAAAGTTGTCTTCCGGAAGTGTATGAAGAGGTATGGGGCTTATGCCTAACAATGTCAAGTCCATTCTAGTTGGTTTGGATTGAACTGGTAGACCTCGCGACTATGCTGGGAACTCACTGATGATTAAAGTACCTGTTTAAACATAAGTCAATAGAAACCCGACTAGAATAGAACGCACCAGGGTACCGGGAGAATGACTTCATCACCAGCATCAGCAAGACTCATAATCGTTGCGATAAACGCCATATTACACCCTGCGGTCAAGGCGACGTCTTCGGGAGTTATGTTCGCATCGGCTCCATAGAAAATCTTCATCTCCTCTGCCAAACACTTCCGCAACATGGGTTCCCCATCGGCGGGACAATACCCGAAGCTCGACGAAGAAGAGCCAGCCACTCCGATAGCTTCTTGGAGAAACTTGGGAGGTGGTGTTCCTGGAACACCCTGTGACATATCCAACAGTGGACGCGCTGTAGTTGCAGGGTATAGAGATGCCCATTGATACGCTGTTGGTATCCTTGCTCAATGTTATTGCAGGCTCTATAAATGACAAATAGTAACGACACGTACGGAGGTGATATTGTGTTGAGAACTCCTTTGGATAGCCTAAATCCTAATCGTGACGCAGCCATACTTCCAAGGCACCATTGTTATCGTCGTATGGGATGAGACCGTAGGTACTCACCGACGTGTCTACTAGGCCGTCTGAGCGCAAGTGGGATTGCGATGGCATAACACATATAGAAATCATGTTTAGATGGGGATAGATATGTGATCTGATTAACCCCTTCTAATGCTTAGATAAACCTACCTAGTTTTCCTTTGTAAATTAATGGTCGTTGCTCAATGTTCATTAACTATCTTGGACCTATCCTGCTTATCTGCCATGTCTTCACTAGGAGATTTTACGAAAATAGACTTAGCCGTCAATATTTCAATGTTCGGCTAGAAGCCTGGTTGAGCTAAATGCGATGCCTTCTTTGCCGTTCGGCGTGACTCAAATATTCCTTCTTGATACAACAATTCGGCACGCCCGGTTCCGCGTTGAGAGGAAAGCAGAGCCTTATATTGGGGCAAAAATCCATTCGAGATAGACGCAACTTACCTAACCCCTTCATGTTAGAATCAACACCATTGCTCCATCCAAATGGGCGGCAAGAGGCCGACTCTTGCTATACCAAAAGCCAGAGTGTTATATTCTGGGAAGAAATGCAAGCGATTCTACTCTATGCATTGCCTATCCTCGCGTACGAGCACTAATGCACTACGCGTCAACGACAGAACTGATCATGACTCTTTGCGACAGATCTCAGTTGCTTGAGCATAGTCTCTTCGTTGTCGAAGTTATATCTGTTGGGCATCTCTCAACTGCTGCACTCGCAGCTGCCAGTTTGGGTTCTATGACTGCTAGCGTAACTGGTTATTGCATGATACAAGGATTAACCAGTGCCCTGGATACTCTGCTTCCCTCTGCATTTACGTCCTCCAAACCACAACTCATGGGCCTTTGGGCTCAACGCATGTGTACAACTTCGTCTTTTGGTTATCGCAGCAGGATTTTAATGCATAATCCTTAGGTGTTGTCGTTTTCTTTGCACTGATAGTCAGTACACTAGTTTCTTGATCATCTCAGAAACCTTCACCCCTTTTCTCTAGCCTATCCTGGCGGTCTGGCTCCGAGCTGAAACGATCCTCGTTTGGATAAAGCAAGACCCTGAAATCGCCAAGCTCTCCGCCTTATACCTTCGTTGGCTTTCATTCAGTCTGCCCGGTGCGTGGCAGTATGACTCTAATTGACAACGTGGAACTGAAGGGGCTCTCTTCTCTAGCTTGGAGCTTTAATTGCATTTCTCGGTGCGTTGAGCTGTGGGATAGTATCTTTGGAAAACTGATATCAGCCTCGCAGGCGGTACTTCCAATCACAAGGTCGCTCTTTTGGTGTAATTTTTGTTGTCTGTCTGTTTTCAACTTGCTGACAGGGCTGTTTTCGATCCAAGCTCAAATCAACCTATTCGTGGCTCCTATCAATATTCTGTTAAACTATCTTTTGGGTGCGTCCTTCGAGAGCCTTTGGAATTGCACTTACAGGCGATATTAGTCTGGGGTCCGAGTTTCATTCGCCTTGGATTTATCGGCGCACCAATCGCCACAACAATTTCCACGTGGCTTGTTTCAAGCATGTCCATTGTATATGGAATCTACTTCTCCCCGAAGACTACCTGGCATCCAATATCATTCAAAATGTTTACCAAACTATCGCCCTTATTAAGTCTGGGTATATCAGGAATAGGTGATGAGTTTAATAGCACCATTGCCCTTCCAATTGTTCTGACTGCTTTGCACAACAGGTCAAATGGCCTCAGAATGGTGGGCCTGGGAGATGCTTGCTCTGGCTGCATCATTGTAGGCATCTTTGATATGTCCCAAGCACTAGATACTAATCATTAATTACCACTAGCCTGAGCCCTCTTTCACTTGCGTCTCAATCTGTCCTACTCACTTCATCATCGACAACGTATCAAGTCATGTATGCATTAGCAAACGCAACGACTATCCGGTAATATTCCCGTCTTTCTTTCTTCTTCGCAAGATGAATGACTCATCGCACGCAGTGTTGGAAACTTTCTAGGAGAGAAAAAGGCTAAGCGTGCCTCAATAGCGGCGAATGCGTCGATTGTAGTAGCTCTGATTGTATCGCTATTAATAAGGTTTGGATTATGCTTGTTTGATGAGCCACTTGCTCATTGTACGCAGCGCTATGTACTTGACATTCCGAAAAGTGTGGGCCCACATCTTCAGCGACGACCCAGGTATATGCTGAAAGAACTTTTTCTCATGTTTCTCACTAACGCTTGATTTTCCTTCAAGATGTTATCAATCTTGTCGCCTCCGTTCTCCCGCTGATCGCTTTATACCAAATTCTCGACGGTACCTCCTCGGTATCAGCTGGAATACTGAGGGCAAAGGGACAACAGGTGTGTAGTCAGTGAAGTGGTCTTCTGTCATATTGATGTTCTCTTTAAGTCCATCGGCGCCCTCTTAAATATCAGGTCAGTCAACGTAACCATTCCTTTAAGAAAACATTGACCCTTAAGCTTCATCCTCAAGTGCCTACTATTTGATCGGTATGACTCATTACTACTGTCATCGACGAAGACATTATAACGTTTAACTTTATTATTTATCATTAGGCCTTCCTTTGGGCATCTGGCTTGCGTTCAAACATGACGTGGGTCTAATTGGCTTATGGGTGGGTATGGTTGTAGCGTTGACTTACTGCGCCGTGATTGGTGCTACTTTGGTTTATCGGACCGATTGGCAACACGAGGTTGCCAAAGTCGAAAAACGCTTCACAGAAGATCATCGAACACGGGCTTCGAATGCACAAGCAAGGCTGGATGGGGACGATGTGTGTTAATTCACGGCTTCTTGGAGCATATCTTGGGTTCTTTGTACGCCTTAGTACTCATCCAAAAGATAGGGCGCTATTAATACCTCACTTGTAGCCTCATCCTTGTCCTTATTTTTATTCTGATCGCGAGCCTCCAGCACTAGTACAGTCTGGTTACTAGATCCTTCCTCAGGATTTTGGGTTGGAACCTCGTGCCAAACCAATCGCAGATATGGCTCGTATTTTGAAGGTTTCTCCACATTGAATTTCTACACATTTTCGGGATCCTTTAACCGCCTATCGATCATCGATTGAGTCAGCCTCTTCTTCGATAATGGGTTTCTTATTTTTCCCGACTCTCAACTGTTGTTTAGGTCTTTTCTCTTGCAAAATAGTTTTAATATTGTTCAAATAATGACTGTCGGTCATATATCGACACCTGCGCTTGCTGCCATTAGCTTGGGTTCAATGACGGCGAATGTGAAAGGGAGGAGTATTCTCCATGGCCTGGCGAGCGCCTTAGAAACGCTGCTTCCATTGGCGTACACTTCTTCACAACCCAGCTTGTTGGGTTGTGGTCCCAGTGTATGGGTTTGTAGCTGACTCGGCTGAATGAGTACAAAAATTGTGCTGACTTTTACCCTTCTCAAGCAATAGTTCTATTAATTGCGATGATAGTGAGACCGACACTGGCTCTCCAACAAATTGTGCTACTAAGAGTATAACAGCCGGTGATTAGGTTATGGCTGCAAGCAGAGACCGTTTTACTCCATCTCCGCCAAGACCCGGAGATTGCTAGGCTGGCAGGTATGTGCAGGTATCCTGGATCTTTACCAAACTGATTCACATGACAGCCGACAGCTTCAATAATATCACCAGGTTAGAAAACTTTCTTGATCCAGTATTTCGACATGTTATATATCCCAGTCCAGGTGTTATTTTGAGTCTCAAGGCATGATTACTGTAACGAGTTTATAGACTTATTACTGGGTCTTGTCAGTTTATCACACATCACACAATCTAAGTCTGACCAGTTTATTGGTAACCTAGATACTATGCTTGTGTGAACGACAGCAGTTGTTCACTTGTGACAGCACATAAGTACTGGTGATGTCACATGACCTTCTAACTGATCTACTGATAAGATATATAAATATAAACATTAATAATAAATAAGGATAGTCATTATGCATGTAACAGTAGAGTCCGTTACAATTACTCATTACATCTAAAATAGATTTAGATGCTCACAATTCCAAGGGTACTTCACTATTCAAACTTGTATCATGCTCATTGTCGCCCCCCTCAACGCATTGTTAAATTATGCCCTTGGTCAGTTATTTTTATTTTTTATTAATGCATCAAAGGTTTGCAAAGGCTCATCTCAATTTAGTTTGGGGACCTGCACCCTTCAGACTTGGCTTCATAGGCGCTCCAATTAGTGCTGCTATATCATATATTCTTGTATCCTTACTCTTCATTGTGCATGGAATGTTTGTGATACCTTGCACTGCATGACATCCCATTTCTCCAAAGATGTTTACTCAGTTGTGGGTAATAGCATGCCTTGGTTTGTCTGGCGTCAGTAAGTGACCCGGGTTCTATTGTAGTTTTTTCTTTCTCAATAAAGTCCACACTCTAGGACAAGTGGTGTCAGAATGGTGGGCTTGGGAAGTCCTTGCTCTTGCAGCCTCAATGTAAGTTTATATGCACATTGATTTACCTGCTGCCCTGTTCTTATCAATACATAGCTTGGGGCCCCTGTCAGGGGACAATCTGCCAGGGGACAACCAACCTTATCCACTCTATCTTTTACATCTTCACTCCTTCTCTTTTCTGTTCATTATCTGTCTAGTTTATCTAAAAGATATACTCACCACTCATTTAAAATCTCTTTCCTTATATTACATCCTCCACAATCACTTCTA